>CABHPR010138319.1:6844-25540 GCA_902168415.1 Peromyscus melanophrys
AAAAAAAAAAAAAAAAAAAAAAAAGGTGTGCACCACTATGCCCAACATGTGACTTCCATCCCATGTGACAGCCAATTATAATTATGAAGCAAATGGTTTAATTCATAAGATTTTCTTTAATATTTTCATATTAAATTTTAACTTACTAGGGTCTGGATTTTAACTGGATTGATGTCTGTATTTTAAATGATTTAAAGTAAGTATTAGATTTGAAAAACCAATTTGACTAGTTTGCTGACTTTCAACGCCATATGCTTCCAATTCCTTATATACTATGAAAACACATTTTACTACTTTATAAATAGCCTGAGCTGTATTGTCAGAATAATGTCAACTGTACTGCAGGTTCTCTGAATTTCTTTAAAAACAGCTATAACTAAAAGTGGGGGTGGCGACAACAATATCACGCAAGCCTGAAATACTAGTTTGAGTGTTAATTTTAAGCCCTAGAAGGAAACGTTAAAATAGATGCATGCCTCAACTTCTGACAGCAGAAAAGAGGCTAGGAATACTGGAAAAAGCTCCCATCTGGTTCTTCAACCTCCACCATCGAGACAGAGAAGAAAGCTGCTGGTACACAGAGAGGAGTCCTAAGGCACTGCCTGGTCTGAGTGACAATGATCATATTATAAGCCTCAAAATACCCCCGTGGTATACTATACAATAAGACAGTAGACTTCATTAGCTAATGCTATTGGCAGATCTCTTTTGATGCCACATAGGTTAAATATGAAATTGTGCTGATATTTAGCCCTGCGGATTGGGAAGGGTTTTCTAGAATCCTCTATTTGCAATTTTTTTTTCATTTCATGTTTTTTAGTACATGGGGTCTTGCCTGCATGTATGTCTGTGCACCACTTGCATGCAGTTCCTGATGACGCCAGAAGAGGGCATCAGATCCCCTGAGACTAGAGTTACAGATGGGAGTAAGCCATTCCATGTGTGTTTGGAATTGAACTCGGGTCCTCTGAAAGGGCAGCCAGTGCCCTTAATTGCTAAAGCCATCTCCCCAGCCCCTTAAATGAAAGATTCCAAGCGTATTTCACCCACATGTGAAGTGTAATATGTTAATAATCAGGAAGTTTGACACATGCGAGGTCACTGTTTCTTGCTGTATTAGATCTGGAGTGCCTCCTACAGGCTGGTATGTTAATAGTCTGGTCCTCAGCTTGGTGCTACTGAAAGGTGATAGAAACCTTTAGGAAGTGGGGTCTTGTAGGGGATTTTAGATGCCTTGTTTGTTTTATTTTATTTAATTTATTTTTGGTTTTTGTTTGTTTGTTTGTTATTTTGAGACAGGGTTTCCCTGTGTAGCTGTGGCTGTCCCGGATCTCCCTCTGTAGTCCAGGCCTTGAACTCACAGAGATTCGCCTTGCTCTGCCTCCCGAGTGCTGGGATAAAAAGCGTGCGCCACCACTGCCAGGCTAGATGCCTTGTTTCGGTGGATTATGGATGCTTATCTTTTTCTTTCTCTTTTGTTCCAAGCAATGAGATGAGCAGGCTTCTTCCATGTGCCCCCAACATGATGCACTGCGCTATCTAAAACAATGGAATGCATGGATGAAACCTCTCAACATCATGGGAATAAACCTTTCTTCTTTTTGTTTTTTTGTTTTTTGTTTTTGGCTGCCACCGCCGCCGCCGCCGCCGCCACCGCCGCCGCCACTACCACCACCACCCGGCAAAAGTTTTCTTTCTTTCTTTTTTTTTTTTTCTGGAGCTGAGGACTGAACCCAGGGCCTGGCGCTTGCTAGGCAAGCGCTCTACCACTGAGCTAAATCCCCAACCACCTTTCTTCTTTTTAAGTTGATTATCTCATGGATTTTGTTACAGTAGCAAGAAGCCAGCACAAGTATCCATAATATATAATAAGAAAAAAACTTTGTGCATGGCTAGGGTTGTAGTTCAGTGGTGGGGGCCTTGCCTAGCACACATGAGGCCCTATGTTTAATCTGTTACCTCTTGAAGAAAAATAAAAAGAAGAAAGGAGAAAGGGTAGTGGGGAGAGGCATCATTGACCTGAGGTTGCCAACACTTTAAGAAGCTGGGGATGTGATTCAGTAATAAAGTGCGTGGGTTCCATTCCTAGCATCAAACCAAAGTTCAAACCAAGCATTCCCCTCCCCCCCAAAAACCAACCACCTTTATAAAACAGTTCTTAACCTTTATAACCTTTATGAAACTCCCTCTTACCTTAGAGACCTGACATGGAAGGAAGGCCATTGCACATTTAGAAAGACAAGGCACACTAGACTCTGTCTCCCTAATACTGGTGGTTGCTGAAGTTTCCCAAGAACCATGTGAGGATTAGGTTAAAATGGCAATTGAGCACCCATGGAGGCTTCCAATTACACTTATTTTGGCTTGACTCATTGATACTAGTTCTTCTGAGTTTATTTATTTACTTTTTTTTTACTGGTGTACTGGGTGGTAGTGGTGCACGCCTTTAATCCCAGCACTTGGGAGGCAGAGCCAGGTGGATCTCTGTGAGTTCGAGGCCAGCCTGGTCTACAGAGAGATCCAGGACAGACACCAAAACAGCACAGAGAAATCCTGTCTCAAAAACAAAAAACAAACAAAACAAAACAAAACAAAACAAAAGTACAATATATATTATATATCTTTTTAGCCAGTAAACAGATATGATAAATATTCTGGTATCTATAGTCTTATAAAATGGTAGTCAAAGCATTGGAAGTTTAGCCAGACTTGGCGGTGCATACTTGTAATCCCAGCTCTGGAGTTGGAGGGAGGCAGGAATGCCTTGCACCCCAGGCCAACCTACTCTACTTTTTTGAGACTCTGCTTTGAGAAAGACAAAGATAAACTGGGTATGGTGGCTCATTCCTGTAATCCTAGTATATGGAAGGCTGATACAGGAGGATTACCATGAGTCTGAGGCCAGACTGTTTTACAAAATGTATTCCAGGTCAGCAGGGCTACAAAGTAAGGCTCAAAGAAATATAAAAGAAAAAAGCTTTGCTATCAAGTACTGGGGTTAAAGACTTAGAAATGTAAACCACTATGCTGAAATTTTCTTTAAAACTAGATTTTATTTTCACTATTTTTAGTTATGGGAATGTGTATATGTGCACATGAGTGCAGACTCCCATGGAGGCTAGTGGCATTGGAGCCCCTGGAGCTGGAATTACAGGCAGGGAGTCCCTGATATGGATGCTGGGAACTGAACATGGGTCTTCTAGAAGGGTAGCAACCAGTCTTAACTACTGAACCATCTCTCCAGGTTCCGATTTTTTTTAACACTAGATACCACTGAAAATGGTTTTCAAGAACCAACTCCAGGTTGAATTTTATTTATGTTTTAGTGATGCATTGTTTTTTGACCCTATAAATATATAAAGTCTCTAGCTTGTGGAAACTCATGTATCTATACCAGGGTCTTATCAGTGTGTTTTCTGCATTTAAAAAATCTCCATCATGATGTAGGCTCATTTCCTTCTAAAGCAGTGGTTCTCAAGCTCCCTAATGCTGCGACCCTTTAATACAGTTCCTCATGGTGTGGTGACCCCCCACCATAAAAGTGTCTCGTTGCTACTTCATAACTGTAATTTTGTTACTGTTATGAATTGTGATATCTGATATGCAGGATACCTGATGTATGACCCCCAAAGGGGTCATGACCCACAGGCTGAGAACCACTGTTCTAGAGGCTCTTAGTACCTGGCAGTCCACCAGCTGGGCATCCATGTCCATGGGCTCCTGGGGTGTACCAAGGGCAACATCCAGGGTGGCCTTTGTGTTCAGCAGCCAGTGGTCCAGCTCGTCTGCCTCACAGCGGTACCTCTGCAGAGCCTGCTCCTGTCTCTGCTCTTCCAGCTGATCGTTTAGCTTCTCCTGAGGAATGAAGAAGAAGACAACTTGGAGGGAGCATTGGGCAGCGGGCAGCGAGAGCCTGAAGATTCCATACAACAGAGCACCAGTCCCAAGCCCTGGCCCCACCCACAAACACCTGGGAAACAAAACGCCTTGACTCAGGCCACATCTCCGAAGTCTAAATCAGGATTTCTCTGTCTCTACATTAGTGTGTGAAAATCCCCCCATGCCTGTCCCCCAGTGAAAAGAAGTTGATTTTTAGCATATATATTATTGTTGCCAAAATCAGCCTACCAAGTAAAATTTAAATCAAGTAACATTGGCAACGGAAGTACAAAGGTATTTTCATGAGCTAATATGCTTGGACTGGATAACAGTGCATAGGCAGGGTTATGCTTCATAGTATTAGTTCTATTCCTCATCACAGGTTCTTATCCAATCACAGCAAACCATCACTCAGATCTGTAATTCCTGTCCATGGGGCTCTAGTTCACCAGGTACCAGTCTTCTGCACTCTCAGTGTCTCCCACCCGGAGCACGGAGCACATTCATAGATATACCCTGACTGTGCTCTGTGCTCCAGACCCTGATGCAAAAAATCATACCAGCTTCTTGGGCCTGGGAAATAAGGAGACACTTTCACTTGAATATCTATTCAACACTCAAAACAGTCCAACTGTGGATGCAACTGAGGTGTCCAACAACAGAGAATGGGTAAGGAAAACGTTACGTGGAGTGCATGAGCGTGTGTGTGTGTGTGTGTGTGTGTGTGTGTGTGTGTGTTTGTGTACACAATGGAATTTCTTACAGCCATAAAGAAGAAGATAATGATATCATTAACAAGAAAATTGACATGACCAAAGGAAATTACATGAAGTGAATTACACCTATTGTGGAAAGACAAATATTGCATGCTTTCTCTCACATGTGGTTTCCATACTTTACACAAATATGTGTGTGTGTGTGTGTGTGTGTGTGTGTGTGTAAAAGCTTTAAAAATAGATATCAAAAAAGAGAACAGAAACAAAACCCAATTAAAACAACAACAGACCCATGTAGTTCACATCAGTGGCCAGAACTACTGCTCACAGACACTAAAGCTTGATTCAGACGCAGCAGCTAAAGCACCTCCAGGGCCCTAGCTACCTCCAAAAGCTGCCGCTTCCCAGCCGCTTTCATCCTGATGGTGGACATCCGTTCTGCCAGGACAGTGAGCGTGGACTGCAGGGCCAGCTGCTCCGCTGGGTCCGACTCCCGAGACTCGGCCACCAGCTCCTCTGCAAGAGACGCCTGGAGTCCATTGATCTCATCTTGGAGCATCTGCACCTCATCCATCAGGGCCTGTGGGGAAGACTGTGGAATCACACTCTTGACTGAGGACTCCCGGCTCTGCCATCGTACACCCCCTGAGATCAGACTCACTGGGATGTCACGGATTGGGCCAGCCAGCAGGACTGTTACTAGTTTAACTTTCAAAATGACACTGCAGACGAGCTGAAGGCTGGGACAGCTGTGATTTGAATGCTGGGGATGTTAGGAGCTTAAGTCACATTGAACCAACTAATGAGCATTTCTGGTTCTCAACAGGCTCATTCGTAACAGGAGGGGATTCTTCAAGTGTGTCCACACTCATTCTTCCTTCTGTACCTAATTCTAAAATGGGAAGTTTCTCGGGGCTAACTTCCAGGCCACTGGACCTCTCCAGCGTCCTTTCCCAAGGTTTCAAATGCTTTCTAGTGCCAGCCACCTCCAAGGCATGCCCCCACCCAGCCTCTTGCATTCAGCTTGTGCAGTTCAATGGCATCCCCATCGCAGCATGTATCTTTAAACAATGGCAGAATTCTCTACCTCCAGAACAGGCTCCTCCACTGGCTCACAAAACACCAGATTAAAAACCCAAATTGGAGTAGTCACCAGGTTGAAGTTCCCTGTCACCGGCTATAAAGCAAAGCTTCTGTCAGCATTCCAAATGAGAGATAGCAATCAATCCCCAAGCTGCCTGGTTTCAGCACACACGATAACCAACCTCTCTCTGCCTTAATCCTTCAGCAAGAGGAGTAATGTGACTACTCAATGTCACCTTCTCTAGTCTGCCTCCCAGCCCTGCCCTTAAAAGGCAAACAACTTTGAAATGACCAACTCATTATCTGTTCCTTAATTCTGGTCTGCTTTATTTTTGGGATAAAGTATTGCTATAGTGCCCTGGATGCGCTAAAACTCAGTACATGGGCCAGGCTGGCCTGGAACTCACAGATACCTCCTCCCTAGCATTGGGATGAAAGGTGTGTAACACCACACCCAACCCTGGTTTTGTTCTTGTTTTTGAGTCAGGGTTTTTTATAGTCCAGACTGCTCTGAAACTCTTTACAGCTGAAGAGGACTTTAACTCTGGTCTCCCTACCTCCATTTTCTCTGTGCTGAGATCACAGGAACACACTAACAATGCCCTGTTTATTTGGTGCTGGGGTTGGACCCAGGGCCTTGGGCATGCTGAGCAGTCCGTCAATGCCAGTCATCTGTCTATATCCCAGTCTTATGTCAGTCATTTACCTAATCTATATCCATCTATCTATCTTCTGTTTAGTTTTTCCGAGATTGGGGTCTTCAGAGGGCACTTCCTATTCAGAAATTGAAGAGCATGTTAGAAAACGGTAGGGAAGGCGACCATGGCCCAGTGAAGTAACACAGATGATTCTAAGAGCTTTGCTGGCATTAGTCCACATCTCTTCCACAGACAGCAGACATCACAGTAAGCGCAGTACATCCTCAGAGTGTACTGTCAATGACGTTAAAAGACAAAATAACAAGAAAAAAAAATCACCTCTCTTCCCTAATACCGTGACCCGTCCAACTGAATTTTAACTGATTGTTACATCGACAGTATTACATAGACCTAGACAGGAAGTATGTGTGTGTGGGGAGTGGTCCCCTGGTCCTTCACAAGCTGTACACTTCCATGCTGCCACCATCCTGATCAGGAAATAATGCCTTTCGGGAACTTGGCAAGGCCCTTTTGACTTCCCTGTGGTTACCTCCAGGCACCCTAGCCACACTGTTGACATGTAAACATGTCTGCCCTTGGCCTGCCACTTCTGTGAATAAGCTGTTCTGTGTGCGGACTGAGCTTTAAGCTTGCTCCTTGGAGAGAGCTGCTCACTCTCAGCATTGTTTAATATCTCACTGCCAACTCCTCTGTGAATCGTTTCAGTTTGAAGCTTTCTCCTGGGTTCCTAGCAGAAGCCCATGGAGTTTTATTTTGCAATTTCCTGTTGACACTTAGGAACAACGCCTCCTCTGTGGTTGCCTGCTACACCTCTGCTTTATCTCCACCGGACTCTTTCCTTATCCACATGCCTTACTCAAACACTGGGTGCTGGCCACCTCTTTCTTTTGGGTCTGTAGATTACACATGTCGACTCTTAGTTATGGGGACTGTCTGCTCCTCCAGTGTTTTCTTTACGGGTGTCTTTTGATGCTCAGAAAGTGTTTTCTTTCACTGTTGTTTCGTCTATTTCGTTGAGGCAGAGCTCCAGTGTGTATGTAGCCCTAGCTGTCTTGGAATTCACTGTATGTAGACCACAAAGACCTCAGCTTGCTTTGAACTCAAGGAGCTCCACCTGCCTTTGCTGGGATTAAAGGCGTGGGCCACCACACCTGACTAAAATGGAAGTTGATTACAGAACAATTATTTGTCCTTAATAGTTAATTACAGATTTTGGTGTTTTTTGTTTTGTTTTGTTTTTTGTTTGTTTATTTGCTTTTTTTGAGAAAACTTTGCCTACTACGTCATGATTGTGGTATGTCATCTTCAAAAACGTTGAATGAAGACTGTGGTAGCTCAGTGGCAGAACTCAGGCTTGGTGTGTCTGAACCATGCCAATCAAAACAAACAAACAAAAGAATTCTCCTGGAGCATAATTCATGGAAAGGTGTTGTTTTCAAAAGGTCTAGAGAGGTTTATAATGAGAGAGAAACATGGAGAACAAGTGTTAAGTTTTATGGCACTCTGGTATCGTCATGAGATCAAAGAGAATTTTAGAAACTGTATATGATGGATCAGAAATTAAGAAAAACCTCTTCACTGCAAGTAGTTAGGCTAGCATCATCCTAAGAGGCTTGTTTGTTTGTTTTTGCTTGTTTTAACTTCATACTGAGGTCTACTATAATCCAGCTTAATTAATTTATCATACAATTTTGTTTCCAGTGTAGGTACAAATCAATGTTTCCCCTCCCCCTCCTCCCCCTCCCCTCTCCCTTCCTTTCTCCCTTTCCCTCTCTCTCTAGATAGTTTTGCAGTATCTATGAACTTTGCCACAAGCCAAATGTCTCTAAGGTGGTACTGTTCCTGGAAGCTCAGTGCTGTGCAAAGGACACTTTCCATTCTTAGAACTTTGTGAGTCTAAGTCACTGGTACTCAACCTGTGGGTCGTGACCCCTTTTGGGGGAGGGGGTCACACATCTGATATCCTGCATGTCAGACATTTACATTATGATTCATAACAGTTATGAAGTAGCAATAAAACTAATTTTCTGGTTGGGGGATCACCACCACACGAAGACCTGTATTGAAGGGTCTCAGTGTTAGGAAGGTCGAGAAGGCTCTAAGTGGTAGGATATATTCTTCAACTTTAACCACCTTCTCCCAGCCTTGAGGGAATTGTTTGTTTGTTTGTTTTGAAACAAGGTCTTACATAGACCAGGCTTCGGTTTGTTATGTAAAAGGATGTCCTTGAACCTCTGATTCTCCTGCTTCTGTGCCCCAAATTCTGGGGTTACATGCCTTCGCCACCACACCCCACTACGATTTCTGTCCTTTGGAGATATGATTTTCTTATATTTGCAATATATTTTATCAATCCATATAAAACATACTATTGTAGTATTTGAGTTTATTTTTAAGATTTAGTCTCCATAGATAGTCCAGAATGGCTTTGAATGTGTAATCCCCTGCCTCACCATAGGCGCAAGCCACCATGCCCAGCCTTGGGGGTGATGGATTTTGAATTGCGATTGCATTGAACTTATAGACTGATTCTCTTTATTGTTCATTTAAAGTATTTTCCTGCATTATTTTGTGATCATTTATTGGAGGCCCAATTGTTAAAAAAAAAAATCAAGTCCGTATTATTTGTTCAGACTGTATAGCCTCCTCTGTAATTAGACTGGCCTCATTATGTCTCCTCTTCTTCATGCAGTTCTGAACCATGCTCATCCTCCTCCTCACTCCCCGCCACCTTCTCACGGATGTACACACAATTCCTTCTACCCACTCCTGCCATTACCCCAGTCCTCAGGCTCGCTCTCCCCCACATACTGGCCTGATGTCACGGAATCTACTCCCCGCTCCCTTTCTCATAGAGATCACAATAATAGTTCTGTTTTCCTATTGCATGCTGGGCGCTCACACCAGTTACCCCAGGCTTTCAAATCATGGATTTATGAAAAGCCAGTCTTTTGCCTGTTGGTCTAGGGGGTGGTCAGCACATGCAAGTGAATTGACTCTAACTCATCATAGATTTGAGAGAGAAAACACAACTCCTCACTAAACCTCAGTGGACCTGGCCGATGCAAGTGAATTGACTCTAACTCATCATAGATTTGAGAGAGAAAACACAACTCCTCACTAAACCTCAGTGGACCTGGCCGATCAGGGGTGTAGTGAAGTCACTGGCTTCACTCCCTTCCTCTCTGAACACTCTTCAGTGAGGATCCTGGTGGTTTGGCTCCTTGTGACTGTCAGTTCTGCAACATTAAGGCAGTTCTCTCTTCCAACTGCTGGCTTCAGCACCCACGCTCAGTAACCGGGCCAGGCCTTATTTGGAGTGATGAAAACATTTTAGAAACAGATAGAAGTGTTTGTTGTATGAAATGACTGTATGTCAATGAGTTGTGAGTTTTAATTCATTTTGCTGTGTGAATTTCATTTATCTATATAAAATCCATCTGGTGGGTCAAAGACACCTTCAGCCCCATAATTCTGAGAAGAGGTCATGGCCAGCAGCTGGCCCTCAGTGCCTGATACAAATGAGGAGATGGACATGGAATCCTCTTTGGGTTGCTGGCTTGTAATGATAGAGAGGACATGTGAATGACAGGCACAGAATTAGACAAGTGGCTAAAGATAACTGGAAGTTAGGAAAGAGGTCTGATAGAGTGTGGGGGGGGAGGGGAGGCAGGATTCGATTGGCACACATGTCAAATATATATGTGTGTATAAATATATGTATATATAATAATTATAGAAAGTCACACTGGATCCCATTAAGATGCATATGCACTAATATTTTAATACAAGATAAATACTTAGAGCTTCACTAAATGCCCAATTCCTTTAATAGTAGTTCTACATGTAACTCGTGTTTATTCAATATCAAAAGAAAATGTTGGGTTGGAGAGATGGCCCAGCAGTTAAGAGCACTGGTTGCTCTTCCAAAGGATCCGGGTTCAATTCCCAGAACCCACATGGCAGCTCACAACTGTCTGTAACTCCAGTTCCAGAGGACCTGGCATCCACAGACATACATGCAAAATCCAAATATACATAAAAATAAGTAAATAAATAAATCTTTAAAAAAAAAGGAAATGTTTATTCTGACTCTCACTACTATCTCTCAGAGCACAGTTCTTTCCACAATCTATTTGTTATAACAAAATAGCCTCAGAACTCTTCCCAAAGCCTGTCCTGAGTTGAGTGTGGCAAAGATGCCAAATGCTCCCAAACATCAGATGTCCTAAAAAGTCAAATCCCAACCACGTGCGTGAAACATTAAAACGCACATCACCAGCTTATGAACAGTACTGGGTCCTGCACTCATCACATCGGACAGATTCCAGCTGGAAAGAGGCCTGATGCTCCAACCAAGCTGATGCATTGAGACAAGCGTCTGAGCAGTGGTTCTCAACCTTCCTCATGCTGTGACCCCTGAATACAGTTCCTCATGTTATGGCGACCCCCCAACCATTTTGTTGCTATGTCATAGCTGTAATTTTGCTACTGTTATGAACTGTAATGTAAATATCTAATATGCAGGAGATCTGATATAGGACCCCTGTGGGGGTCTTGACCCACAGGTTGAGAACCACTTCTCTGTAGTCTCCTAGTAAGAATAAGGTTAACAAGAAATAATCCTAACGGAGGGCTGGGAAGTAAGTAACAATTGAAGCACCTCTATCAATTCTTTTGAAGTATAAAAACCACAGTGGAATTTTCCACCACTGTTCAGTTGGAATTTAGAAAAAGAAATTCTATAATGAAAGACCGTTCCAGATGCCAAGAACAGATTTAGATAGTGTGTCGGCATTAGCTTTTCATGTGGGCAGCTCTGTCCCAGAATTTGTAGAACTTAGGCACTGACATCGAAAGTGAACAAAGGTAGCTGAGAAGGGAACTCTAGACTTATGGGTATGTGCAGAACTGTACCGAATTAAACATTCTGACTCCTCCCCCTCCATTAGACCATTAATGAGCTACCTAAGCCTCGATGTCTGGCTTGCTTACATCACTGAATCCGCTATGTCTCCTCACTGTGTGATAGGAGGCCCTGTCCTTGGTAACAGCAAAGGACAGAAAGTCATGTGATGGCCTCAATTGCAAGAGAAGTTACGTGATGCCTTTCTGATTCATAATTCTTAGCAATAATGTACAATTTTAGGTGCTCAGATGTCAGAGAATTAGTAACTGTGAAGTGCTCAGTCCTAAATAGTTCTCCTCTACACACACACACACACACACACACACACACACACACACTTCAAGGAATAGTGCAGAACACAAGGCAGAAAAGGAAACAAAGGAGCCAGAGGTTAGAAAGTCTTGTTAGGAAGTAGTGTCTGCTAGACACATCAGCATGGTCAGCACTCATGAACTCACAAGACCAAGTCAGTAAAAACTCCAGCACAGATTGGGGACCCTCCTCTCCTATGGCTGAGAAGCTTTGGCAGCTGAAGGCTGCTGGGGTAGGGATAGTCTGTTCTTTTTATAGAAGTGGCCCCTGTTAAGTTGTCCATGCTCCAGCGGGTGGCCTTACATTCACACGTGAACAGCACTGACCAAACTCAGTGGGCTATGAAAACAGGGCATGATGTTGAGAGGGGGACATGGGGAGGAGGGTCTGGGAGGAGTTGGAAGCTCAGTGTGGGTAGGTATGATCAAAACGCATTGAACACGTGTATGGAATTCTCAAAGAATGAATAATAAAAATATACCTAAAATGACAATGTTCAATTTTGAGTTTCTTCCATGAAATCCTTGGAGAACGATTTTGCTCCATGTGCTGGCTAGCCTTATGTCAACTTGACAATCTAGAGGCATCTGAGAAAAGGGAGCCCTCACTGAGAAATGCCACCATAAGATCCAGCTGTAAGGCATTTTCTTATTAGTGATGTGGGAGGGCCCAGCTCATTGTGAGTGGCTCCATCCCTGGGCTGCTGGTCCTGGGTTCTATAAGAAAGTAGATTGAGCAAGCCATAGAAAGGAAGCAAGCCAGTAAGCGGAACCCCTCCATGGTCTCTGCATCAGTTCGTGCCTCCAGGTTCCTGCCCTGTGTGAGTTCCTATCCCAACTTCCTTCAGTGATGAACAGGGCTGTGGAAGTATAAGCCAAATAAACCCTTTCCTCCCCAACTTGCTTTTTGGTCATGGTGTTTCGTCACAGCAATAGAAACCCTAACTATGACTCTTCATGTACACTATACATTTTCATACTAATAATGATGGCTAGGGAAGTGGTGGTGCTGCTTGGAGCTAATATGCATGTTCTGTTAGGAAGTCTATGGTATGGGCCACCATGACCCTGTTTTCTTGAACTGCATCACTCCTGAGAGGGCCAGTGAAGGGCCTTGGGGTAGCTGTGGTCAGTTACCTAGGCTACAGGGATGATAAACTTCCAACAGAGAAAAAGATAACCCAAAGGTAGACAGAATAAAACTATTTAGAACTTCTCCCAGATCACTGGTTCTCAATAATATGCATGATTCTCAACCTACCCTGATACAGCCCTTAGATAACTCATCCTGCATTATCTTTGGGTGCTTACAGGAAGCAGACATTTCCAGGACAGCCGTGAAAGCTGGCCTGCAGAACTGTATTCAAAAGAAGAGAAACTACTTCCTCCAGGTACTGTGACGCCTGAATTTGGAGACAACGGGGAGAAGGGATTGAAGACCCTGAAGAACAAGGAGTTCCCGGGTAGGGTGACATCAGCAGTGAGAAATGACTGTGACCCTGAGGTCCCTCTAGACGGAACAGGGATGTTTGGAGGGTAGCAACGGTCTAGTAAGGAAATGGGTGGAGGTCAGAGGAAAGCAACCTTGCAATGGTCACCTGAGTGCCTGGGAGTCCTCGTGATTGCTATGATCTACTAAAACAAGGGGTAGTTTTAAGTTTATGCCTTTATGGCCATTTTCCCAAGCCTGGCAGACTGTGGAAGCTCTAGGGTATCTGAAAAGTTGTTTATCAAAAGAAGGTCTAAAATAGATCTGTCCCATGCATTTAATCTCTACCCCAAGAAGTTACAAGTTTCGAAAGCCTGAAACCACTATTTCTCAATACACCATCTTTAGATGACATGTCTGCATTTTTTTCTTGTACTGAAAGCCCACACACTGCAAAAGAAAGCACTTAGATTTGGCAGCACAAGTGAGCAACCCATGAAGTCCAAGGTTATAGTGGATTCCAAAAGATGTGTGTGTGTGTGTCCTGGAGATCACACTCAGAGACTTGGGCATGCTGGGCGAGTGTCCTACATGTGAGTTACGGCCCCAGCCCTAGAGCCTCGTCTCTGAAACTGATGAATTGCCCTGTCTCTGATAGACACACCTATCACACTGCACTTTAACATCTATTAAAATTAATGTTTTGTTCTTGTTTGAAGATTTATATTTATTGTCTATTTATTTATGCATGTGTTTCTGCATGAGTGTATGCCACATGTGTGTGGGTGTCTGAGGAGGCTGGAAGAGATCCCCTCACCCCCAGGAGCAGGAGCTAAGTCATAAGTCTCTCAGATGAGTCCTGGGAACCAAACTCAGGTTCACTGGAAGAGCAGGAAGTGCTCTTCACTACTGAGCCACCTCTCCGGCTCCTGTTCTGCTTTGTGATGGGACCCCCGTAAGCGGACCCAGTTGCTCTGGACTGTACTTTCACTTCCTGAGTGCTAGAATTATTGGTGTCGGCCACATACCTGGCTTTTACAGTTCTTTTACATGTGATTTTTTTTTATGTGTATGACTGTTTTGCCTGCATGTTAGGTATATGCACTACTTGTGTGTCTGGTGCCTGCAGAGATCAGAAGAACATGTCCGATCCTCTGATTCTAGAGTTACCCATGACTGTGAACCACCCACCATATGTATGCTCAGAACTGAACCTGGATTATAGACAAAAGCAACATGCACCACCTACCTGGTCTATAGCTCAGTTAACATCTAAAGACACCTTCCTTCCTCTTTGCTTTTTGGAGAGTTGTTATGTGCTCCTGGGTCCTGGGTAGGGTTAGGCAGCACATTCCCACGTCACACTGACTCAGCACACAGATGAGCACAGGTCTGCATACCCTTAGGCCCCAGTTTTACCACATACGTGTCATTAAAGTACTGACCATGTTCTGTTGGGAACTCTAGCTTGCGGCTCTCACTGTCAGTGCCTACATCCCATGTATGTATCTTAGGACAGATTTTAGCTGGTGTATTCCTAACCACGTCTTTCTAAATTAGAAGAATGGAATCAGCTCTTTTTTCACATAGAACTAACACTAACTTACATAAGGTTTTAAAAATGACTAGAGTCAGAACAACACAAGATGAAAACCTGGAACTCTTTCTCACTTGTGGGAGACTAGCTCCCACATTTATTTACCTGAGGGACTCTTGAGGAATGAGGGATAAGAGACTTAGTTAGAAAAAGAGAGAAGAGAAACAGATAGAAATGGAGAATAGCCTCGAGTGGGCCTGGATCCTTATCTACTGGACCAGAACTTTATGCCAAAGGTCTATTTATAACAATGCCAAAGGGAGGGGCAAAGGACCTCCCTCTTGCTAGATACAACCAAGTGTAGACCCTTCCAAACACCTGGTACCCAGGCCTGTGAGCCAATCATAATCTTAATGCAGTCCTGCTGGGTACAGCCACTAGGAAGCCTAGATGGGCTCCACCACTCACTGAAGCCTGAGGCTCATTCCCAGAAGAGGCCGAATGGGGACGTAGTTTATTCTTACAACAATGGCCTAAGGAAAGCAATCTGGCAACTGTATAGAAACACACCTTGTATCAGAAAAGTCCCAAAGCAAAGCTAAAGCATGTCGCTTTTTAAAATTAGAATCCAGGTCTGCTTTTCTCTTTTTCCTTCTTAGGTCCCACCCTGAAGGAGTGGCGGCAACTCCCACCTTTGGGGGACCTTGCTCACTCCAACCAGAACTACCACTCTGCTCTCCACCACAGGAGCCTGACAGGCCAGCTACAGAGCACACCGATTCCATCAGGCAGGAAGCTGAAGTCATCGAGGCTGCTATTTTTACCTGATGCTCAGCCATCTGGCTTTCTGGACTCCGGCCGGGCTGGAGGCTCTCGTTCAGCTTCGTCTCCATGGCCTCCATTTTGGTCGAGACTGACTGGAGAGAGTCTTGGTACTTCTGCTGGCGTTCCAGGGCTTCGTAGAGGGTCCGCTGCTTTTCACTGATCTGGACAAGAAAGGGGATCTTACCAACGGCTTCCTACTTCTTATCTCGCAGGTTGTGACATCTCTTTCCTCACCGCTTTCTTTTACCCAAGGGCTTCTGACTGTGTCCTAGATGGGTGTAACCCCGCACGCACGTATTTCATAAGACAACACCTAAGCCGCGGGTGTCTGGGGAGCTCGGCCCATCATTTTAAAGGCTTACCACATTTTTTAAGGTTTCCCAGGAACGTTGTAAGTCGCTCAGCTTGGCGGTCGCTGAGGGCTCCAGTCCTGGCTCATACAACTCTTGGGATGCAGCGGCGCTGGGGGGGATCCTGGCAGCATCTGTCTGCAGCCTCTCCGCAGACAGGGCTTGGTAGTACGCAATGTCCTGGGTGGAGAGCACAGTGTAGGAGTGGGAAAGGAAGGCAAGCCCAGCGTGCCTAGGGAACTGTTCTTCATGCAGTGGAAAGGCCTAAGATTTACATTCGTTGTCGGGTGCTGCAACTCAGTAGGTTAGGACGTTCTTGCAGCAAGTCTTAAAAAGTAACCAAGTGCATTACAATTGCTTTAATGTTTTCATCAATATGAAAAGAAATCAAGCATAGCAACATTTCAAATTGTCAAAATACCTTCTTATGTTTTATTTGGAAAAATGGTAATGCAAACTATTCAAGAAGAACTTCTCTTTAATAGGTTTACTTCTACTTAACCAGTAAACCTCTAATTAACCGCACACTTTTATTTAACCAGTACATCCAATACATCTCTAACCACCATACCTCTATTTAACCAGTGCACCTCTAACCAGTACACCTCAAATAACCAATATGCCTCTAGCTAACCAGTACCCCTCTACTTAACTATTACATCTCTAGTTAATTAGGCACCGTCACTTAGCTAGTACACTCCTAATTAACTACTACACCTGTATTGAACCAGTATAGAAAAAAGATGAGATCTACCAAAATATAGTTCAAACATTGATTAATGTTCTAAATAACGGTTGAAAGGATTTGTTTCAAAGATTAAATGTAGGTAGAGACAGGAAGAGTGGGGGTTCAAGGCTATCCTCAGCTGCATAGCAAGCTTGAAGCTAGCCTGGGCTATATGAGACAGTCTCCAAAAAAATCTATAGACATTAATTTTGAAAATGAGGCTAGATTCTTTATTCACAAAAATAGATATTTTAAATATTAAGTAGTGGGAAATACACAAAACAAAAATTTAAAAAGACCTGTCCATTTATTTCCTGGAAGTATGTGAGAAATCAGCCAAGTTAATGTTGAAAACTCAAGTTTTGACTTTTTAAATTTCTTGTGTTTTATATATATATGTTGTATTTCTTTTTTATGACATAGTTTATTATATCGAGACACAATTGTGCTTTCTGTTTTCTCAATAGTGTCTGTGTTGCGTGTGGTATATGTACATGTGTGTGTTCGCCTGTGTGCACTTGCATGTGGAGGTCACAGGTTGGTTTGAGTGTCTTCCTTGATCAGTCTTTACCTTACTTTTCAAAACAGAGTCTGCCACTGAACCTATTGATTTAGATAGGCTGCCTGGCCATTGAGTGCCAGGGATCCACGTCTCTGGCTCCTCAGTACCAGGATGACAGGTGTGCAGGACCATGCCTGGCTTTTACACAGATGCTGAGGACCCAAACTCTCAGGAGGCACTTCACTGACTGCACCTTTCCCCCGGTCCCTGTGTGTCCAGTGGCTTCTGTGCGCACTTATCTGAGTCTTAAACTGGGAGCCGTGTTTGTGTTCCGTCAGTTGCTATCTTAAAAGCTCCCTGCTTTTGCAGCTGTGCTGTTGAAGGTAATTACAGCAGTTTAAAACACTGAGCCTCACTGATAACCACACTTGAGAAAATCTGTGAAGAAAGGTTGCAGCCACCTGGGAAAACATAATAGCGGGACGCAGTCTGCTGTCGGGGATGTGGGGTTTGGGGGTGGAGGGGGTGTCCTGTCTCAGGCCAGAAGAAGAGTAAGGCACCAGAATTGGATCAGACTTGGGGTGGGACACTTGAGCCTCGAGCTGGATTTTCATCCCGCGCTCTGTAACTGGAACAAGTTACATCGATTCTGTGTATTGGCTCAACGCTGAGCGTGAATGTTACCTTCTCCTGGTCTTGTTATTGTGGCTGAAGCTTCCAGCTAAGTCCCTGACACTTACTGATAACACAGCAACATGGGTGCTGGTCCCTCCTCTTTCCTTTCCCTGACACTAACTTGATCAATCCAAATTTACCCACCAGAGTGCATTTGTTGCATAAAATAATACATAAAATGCACACATGCCACACTACACAAAACGCATAGAAAACACATATATATACAATTCATGCACACAATACACATGTACATAGCACACACATATAATGCATGCTTTATAGCCAGCCACACTTCTTGTTTGCACTGATTCCTGAATCCAGATGTGATGCGGCCATCCTGCTCATGCTCGTGCCTTGCCCATCTGCCACTCTGTCTTCCCCTCTTTGATGGACCAGATCCCTTTGGAACACTGAGCCAAAATAAGCCATCTCTCCCAGAGCCGCTTTGTTGGTGCATTTTAACATAGCAAAAAGAAGGTAACACACATACACACACACACACACACACACACTTCTATTGTGTTCACTGTTCTAGAATGATCTGTTCTAAACAAGTTCTGTACATAGCTGCTAGTTAAATTCCTCCCGTGGTTCACCTCTGTCCTCTGGATAAAGTAAATCCTGACTCATTCATGTGGCATAAATTCATTATGTGGTCCTTCACGGTGTGGCTCCCATACCCCTCCCAATCTTAAGTTTTCCAGTGGTACTGAAACCCCTTTGCAGTTGCCATGATGGCTCATGTTCTCTCTGCTTCCACAGTTTCCCACTTGGGGTCCCTTCTACCTGAGAAAGCTTCACCTCCTGCTCTCCTAGCATCCTCTACATACCTCATGATGCCACCTTCCCTTACAGCCAATGGGGCAGGGTCTGACACAGACCTGAAATCACCCAGCTTGGCTGCTGCCTCTGTGGTCTCCCATGCCTCTGCTTCCCCTTCTCAGGCCTCTTGCCACCTTCTAGCCTAGCAGCTCTCGACCTTCCTAATGCTGTGACCCTTTAATATTGTTCCTCATGTGGTAACCCCCCACATCATAAGATTATTTTTATTGCTACTTCGTAACTGTAATTTTGCTACTGTTATGAATTGT
>CABHPR010138320.1:0-45468 GCA_902168415.1 Peromyscus melanophrys
TGTATCCTAAAATATATTATAAGAAAAATATATGTTATATTATTGAGAACTGTGCAAAATTTTAGTTAAAATCTTCAGTGAACCTTAAAAAAAAAAAAAACTAATGAAATATATACATTCAAAAGCTTGTCAATTAAACATCAACAATCTTGCTATTATTGACTATAATATATGATTCTAATGTTTATTTAACTATAGACTTAATGAAACAATAAATCAAATTGAAATAATTTTCCAAAAACTGTCTAATGAAATATCCCATGTTGAATGGTCATAGAGATACTGTTAGTCTAGGAGTCTTAGCAAGGCCACCTTTGTAGATTGGTGGGAGTTCTCATTGTACTTGGTTTCAAGCTTGCCACAGAGATGCCCTGTATTGCAGTTATCTTCCCCAGTACTTTCTCCCTCTATCCTGCCCCCACCTGAGCCCTCCTGTTCCCATCCCCACATCCAGATTTCTTCTCCCATCCATAAGTGATGGATGTCTAGTCTACTTCCCTTCACAGTAAGATTCATTCATCCCCTCTTGAGCCCTCCTTTTTACTTAGCTTCTCTGCATCTGTGGATTATCCATGGTTATCATTTACTTTACAGCTATTATACATTTATGAGTGCATACCATGTTTATCTTTCTGGGCCTGGGTTACCTCATTTAGGATGATCTTTTCTAGTTTCATCCATTTGCTAGCAAATTTCATGATGTCACTGTTTTTAAAAGCTGGGTAATACTCCATTGCATAAATGTAACAAATTTTCTGTACCCATTCTTTAGTTGAGGCATACCTAGGTTGTTTCTAGTTTCTAGCTGTTACAAATAAATCTGCTATAAACTTACTTGAAGGGACATAACTAAAAATAATAAAGTCAATATACAGCAAACCAATTTCCAATACAAAATTAAATGGAGAGAAAATTAAAGCAATTCCTCTAAAATCAGGGACAAGACAAGACTGTCCACTCTCGCCATACCTACTCTATATAGTACTTGGAGTTTCAGTTAGAGCATAACACAACTCAAGGAGACCAAGGTGATACAAATTGGGAAAGAAGAAATCAAAGTACCACTATTCACACATGATATGATAGTATACATAAGCAACCCTCAAAATTCTACTAGGGAACTCCTACATCTGATAAACACCTTCAGTGAAGGAGCTGGATATAATATTAACTCAAAATAATTATTAGCCCTTCTATATACAATATTGCTGAGAAAAAACCAGGAAAATAATACCCTTTACAATAGTCACAAATAATATAAAATGTCTTGGTGTAACTCTAACCAAGCAAGTGAAAGACTTGTGTGATAAGAACTTCAAGTCTTTGAAGAAATAAATTAGAGAGAATATCAGAAAATTAAAAAATATCCCATACTCGTGGATCAGCAAGATTAACATACTAAAAATGGCCATCTTACCAAAAAGAATCTACAGATTCATTGCACTCTCCATTAAAATTCCAACACAATTCTTTACAGACCTTGAAAGAACAATAATCAGCTTCATATGAAAAAACAGAAACCCCAGATTGCTAAAAACAACCCTGCACAATAAAAGAAATTCTGGAGGTATCACCATTCCTGATTTCAGAGTAATAATAATAAAAACTGCATGGTATTGGCATGGTTGATTAATATAATTGAATTGAAGACCCAAAAATAATTCCACACACCTATGGACACTTTATTTTTGACAAAGAAGCCAAAATTATACAATGGAAAAAAAGAAATCATCTTCAACAAATGGTTCTGGTTAAATTGGATGGCTGCATGAAGAATGCAAATAAATCTATATCTAAATAAAACTCAAATCCAAGTCAGTCGAAGACCTCAACATAAAACTAGGTACACTGAACCTGATGGAAGAGAAAGTGAGGAATAACCTTGAACCCACTGGCACAGGAGACAACTTCCTGAACAGAATGTCAATTGCACAGGCTCTAAGATCAACAATTAACAAATGGGACCTCATGAAAATGAAAAGCTTCTGTAAGGCAAAGAACACTGTCAAAAGGACAAAAAGGCAGCCTACAGAAAAGATTTTCACCAACCCCACATCTGACAGAGTGCTCATCTCCAAAATATATAAAGAGTTCAAGTAACTAGATATCAAAAACCCACATAATCCAATTAGAAAACTAGTTACATATCTAAACGGAGAATTTTCAACATAGTAATATCAAATGGCTGAGAATCATTTAAAGGAATGTTCAACATCCTTTTCCATCAGGAAAATGCAAATTGAAACAACACCGAGAATCTGTATTACACCTGTCAGAATGACTAAAATCAAAAACACAAGTGACAGCTCATGCTGGAAAGGATTTGGAACAAGGGGAAGACTCCTCCACTGTTGGTTGGAGTGTCACTTTGTACTTTGGGAATCAATATGGCAGTTTCTCAGAAAATTGGGAATTGATCTACCTCAAGACTCAGCTATACCACTCCTTGACATATACCCAAAGGATGCTTTGTCTCAGTTTATAATCTGTAAACACAGAGGTTTCAATAGTGACTAACAGAGACCCTGTTTGAAAAACAGAAAAAACCCACATGAGAAAGTATCTATAATTGATAAGTCACTAAATAAAAACTTTCCTCTGTTAAAAAATGAGTAATTCTGATTGCAGGTTTGTATTAATTAAGAAGTTAGTCCTGAATTTTCAGGCATGGTAACAGAATATCCTAGACATTTCTTTCTTCTTCTTTGTTTGGCTCTTTGTTGTATTCATTTTCTCTTCTGCACACCATTGTCATCTCGCATTGTTTTCCCCATCCTGATGCCACATTTCTGGGTTAACATGCAGACCTAACAGTAATGAATCATGCCTTTTGTCTTCTCCCCTTCATTGTCCCCTGGCTCCACTGCTGTCCATCAAGGCTTCCTTCTACTCTTGGCTGCACTTCAGCATGCAAGTGCACTGTGACTGCCAGAGTTTTGCATATTTCTTAATTCAGTTGGTAAAATTTTGATATTTTGTGTTTGCATGAAAAAGCAATTCAATATAATCTTTCATTTTATATTTATATTTTGTTAATTATTTTCCTACAATTGCTGTGCTCTTTTTTTTCTCCTATGCTTTGGGTCATGAGTAGACTTTTTCAAAATAATTTTAGCACTGCCACATTGCTTACATTTCTGCTCACAGCAAAACCTCAAATATTTGATGCATGTAAACTAGGCACCAGCAAGTAGATTCTGGGACTCAGACATTGCAGGCACAAATTAGGAAGATTTATTGATAAAAGCCAAAGAAAATGAATTCAAAGAAATACCACGAATGGTCAGGTTACTTTAAGATCAAAGGGGTTTATGATTGGCTGAAAAACAAGTGCTGAGCCGACTCTAGGTCTGACACCGCAAATGCTTCCCTAGAGATGAGATATGGATAACAAGAATTAAATAAAAAGATATTCTGAACCTTACTTATTACAAAGATGCAAATTAAATAAAAATAGTATAATAAACATTCACTGGATCATTAAAGCAATACTAACAATGACAATAGTAACAAAAATGCAATGCTAATTGATGTCAATAATACTGAAGAACATGGGCTCTCACGCCTCATTAGTGAAGATGATAGATAGTTTTAAGAGTTTAGTATTTTCTTTCTAAGCTAAAATCACACTTCTCACATGACCCAGCATCCATATTATATATCTATTTTAGAGTAGTAAAACTGCACACCTCCAATGCTTCGACTTGAATGGACATGTAATCAAGAACTATGACTATGGTTTTCAGGCTCTACTGGGTTTCAGTTTCTCCAATGTTTGAGAGTATCCAGTGCATAGCATGTAAGGCAGTCTAACGAGTCCTCCCTTTAAATATTTTAATCTATCTGTTTTTAGTTGACTCATTTTATCAGTTCTGTTTCTCTAAAGAATTGTAACCAACACAGATTTTCATACCAGGAGTAGTTATTGGTGCTTGGAAGGAAAAATTGCCAAATGTGCAGTTATGTACCAATTTTGTAGGCTGTAGGAAATGCTTTAACTGAATTATCATGAACCTAGTATGATTGGAAAAAAATGGTTTGACTGGATTATCATGAACCTAAGTATGATCGGGAAAAAAATGGTAAGAAATGCATTTGAAGACGAATTCTGTGGATGTATCTCCTCAAATGGACAAAGAACATGATACTTGTGTCTCACGTAAATAGTCATAAAAACCCAGCTTCAGTAGAGGAAGTTTTTGCTCATTGAGTATACAGGATAACCATTCTATAGACAGTCAGTCTCTTTCCCCTATAATTGCCCAATTGTCCCGTGAACAAAATGGCTATGGTACCAGTGATGGAGATTATACATGAGAACAGCAACGTGGACTTCCATTCACCAGAGTTAAAATGTTTATGGCTGCTACTGAATGCCTGATCTTCTGGCAGCAGAGACCAACACTGAGCTCCTAATATGGCTCCATTGTAACTAGTCAGAAAATCTGCTGGCAGGTTGACAACATTGGATCACTTTTTTTCTGTGTCGCTTTGGTAGCTTTCCTGGAACTCACTCAGTAGCCCAGGCTGTCCTTGAATGCTTAGAAATCTGCCTGCCTCTGCCTCCCGAATGCTGGGATTAAAGGCATGCACCACCACCACCCGGCATTGGACGACTTCTTCCACACAAAGGGCTAGAATACTTATTCTCATTATGACTTTGCTCTTCCTACATGTAAGTCTTTTGCCAAAAATACCATCCATGGACTTTCAGAAAGTTTTATTCACCCTCATCATAAGCCACACAGTATTATTTTAAAATAAAGAACTCAACTCATAGCCAAAGACATGTGAAAGTAGGCTCATGCTCATGGAATTCACTGGTATTAGCATGTTCCCTGACATTTGAAGTAGCCAGCTTGATATAATGTTAGAATGATTTTTGAAAACATAGTTATAGTGCCAACTGGTAGCTTAGACTGCTGGAGCAATGCTTTCAAGGATGGTCTGAGTGAATTCCAATATATGGTATTATTTCTCCTGTAGCAATGATTCACTAATCCAGGAATCATGGGGTAGAGGTGGGATTGATATCACTCACCATCACCTCTAGTGACTTTCTATCAAATTTTTGCTTCCCATTCCCATGACCTTATGCTCTGCTGTCCTAGAAGTTTTGGGACCAGAGGATGTAGTACTTCAACAAGAAGGCACAACAAACATTCAGTTGAACTGAAAGCTAAGATTTCCTCCATGGCTAGTTCTGGTCCCTGATATCCTCAAGTAAACAGGCAATAAAGGAGTCACAGTCTTAGGAGAGGAGATTGATAAAGACTTCCAGAAAGAAACTGGACAGTTTCAGGTAAGGAAAAAATAGGTTTGGAGTGCATCCTTTAGGATATTCTTGCTGATACCATGTTAAGATCACTGGGAATGAAACAACCCAATCCAGGCAGGGTGACAACTGACTTAGAATCTTCCTACATGAAGGTATGGGTTACCTCAACACGTAAACATCAGAGACATGCTGAGGTGTTAGCTGAGGAACAATGGAGCACATACAGAATGTGTAGTAAATGAAGGTACTTATAAATATCTGCTAAAGCCACATGATTAGTTACAGTAATTAGGGTTCAAAATTCTATTTTGTTAAAAATTGGGATAGTTGTATCATGCCGGGCAGAATTCTGACTTTGTTGCTTTCTTCATTTGAAAATTTAGCATTATATAAAGAGATGTAGTTAGGTTTTAAGATGGCAAGGTGTAAAATTATGGTGGTCAATCTTGATTTCAAACTTGAAATGGTTACAGAATCAACTAAGAGATGCACCTGTGGGTAGGACTGTAAGGCTATTTTTTGTAATGATTAACTGAAGAAGGAAGAACCTACCCGAAATAGGAGGCATCTTCCAGAGTTAGGCTAGATACAGGAAGATTCTACGGATAAGGTGCTGCTTTTTGCCCACTGATGGTGAATGCATCTACCTTGCTGTAGATGTTGCTGATGCTATTACTGCTGCTTTCATCCTCCACTGACATTGGAGTCTTACTTCTCTGGCCTTCCAACAGAGGCTGAAGACCAGTGGCTCCTTAGGGATGCCCCAGGTTTTCAGTATCAAATTGGCAGCGCTGAGGCATATAGCTTTGTGAACTGAACACTGACTGGATTCTCAGCACCCTAAGTGGGCATTCTGGACTACCCATTGTGTATTGTGTAAGGCAAGCTTATTCCCTTCTAATACATATTCATTCTATTGGTTCTGTTTCTCTAAAGAGCCCTAACACATACCACACTGGATGTCAATATTTCTACATAGGTTGAGTATTATTTATTTGTAAACATCCTTATTAATAATTGTTTTGTATTTTTGCAGCAACTAACAAATTATCACAAAATCAGTAGCTTTAAAAGGTCTCCATATTACCTCTTAGTTTTGTCTTCTGAGATCTGGGTTCTCACAAGGTTAAAATCTTGGTAGTTTCTCATCTGGACTTTTAGCCGAGTGATTTTAGAAAAGTTTTCTTCTAAATTTATTCAGGTTGTTGACAGACTCCAGTTCCTTATGATTGTCACTCTGAATTCCAAATGTCTTAGTCCATTTGGGCTACTGTACTAAATTACCATGATTGAGTTATTAAAACAAGATCTTTTATTTCTCACAGTTTTGAATATTAGAAATAAGGTGCTAACTAACTGGTGCTGGGAGGGAGCCACATTCTCATGTAAAAATGATCACCTTTGCATATTTTTACAAATATCTAGTGGTGAAAAATCATTTCAATAGTCTTTTGCTGCCTGGGGACAAACCCACTTAGTGTCTCATCCATTTGAGTTTGATATAACTGGCGCCTCATGTGTACATTCCAATGCCACCTCACATTTATCACTCAAACCCAGTTTCTTCGCTGGACCTGAAGTAGCTGCTCTATGAAGGTCTCCTAAAACCATCAATATTGGATAGAAGCCTTTTCATGCTTATTTCCTCTGACTTCTGATTTTCATAGGCTCATATGAGCAGGTTGTGTCCACCTAGATAATTGTTCCATTAGCTCTGTGGTCAGATACATCATATAATATAATAAAAACATAATATTTCATATTCCTAAGTTCATTCCATATCAAAATGTGAGGAAATGACACAGCTGGAAAGGTCCCTCTAGTTATTCTTAGAATTCTACATATTACTTAAGAAGTAATAGCTGCTTTAGAACATTTGTTAAGTATCATTAATACAACTTGGGCTGTCAAAAAATTGCTTCTCCTTTTGAAGTTTTAGTATTCCACAGACATAGCTAATGAGCAAGGTAACTAGAATCTTCCATGGTAGCTTGTAACTGTGTATGGTAAATATCATATTAATGGCAAGAATCTCACTTCCAAATTTTATCCAAAGAAATTACTTTGATTAAATCCACATGCATGGAAGTTTCTCTATTAGTAGTGTTGCCCATAGTTTCTCTGAGAATGAAAGAGAAAAGACAAAGATATGAGCCTAATTACTCCAGGGTTAAGAAGGAAGTGAGCCATGACCTGTGCCACTACTACATCTCTCCTCTTGGAAATATGAGAATGTAAACTGTCCCAGCTGACACAGAGGAGTGAGTGTGGATTATATTTACTATTCTTTCAGAAACAGCTTAATAGTATTAGTTTCTCTATTTTGAAGAATATGTATATTCATCTAGTTTACATATTTGACATTTACTTACAGATAATATTTTATATATAATTATGTAACTTATATTCATTGATATGTGGAAATTGTGTGTTTTGCATATAAATAAATCAACAAAGTACAGCATGTTGATATTTACATAATTTGAAGTAGGTGAATATGTTGGAAATAATCAGTGAAACTATGAAAATATAAAAATAATTTGAACAAAGTTTTTCAGGAAGAAAGAAAAATTCATTATGGTACATTTACTCTTCTATATTCTAGACACTTGCTGTAAATTATGCCCACATGCCCACCAGTCATGAGGCAAACAAAGAGACATATTTGTCTGTGACCAAAAGAAACATGTAACAATAGCAACAGCGACCAGAAATAATGCCACTTTTAAATTTTCTTAATCAAATTAGGTTATGTTCTCAAATTTTAAAAGTATCATAAGTGCAGCTCTCACCCTTTGTCAGAGAAGCTTCTCTTTGCAACTGAGACCATTACAGAAAACTACAACTAGTTGTAATGCAGAAATCAACTGGTAACTGGTCATTAGATGTCCAGTCCCAATGGATATATATCCAAAAATAACCCCCAAACGAACAAACCAAAAATCTCCTGCACCCAAAGCTGAGGACATATCACAGAAGAGAGAGCAGAAGGATTGGTTGAAAAAGCCAGAAGCCCAGGATATCTGCTGTGAGATTTTGTTTCCTAGAAATGACACGGAAGCTATACTCACAATACCTCAACAATATGTCTGCATAAACAACACCTTAGCAAGTATAACACCAACAGACATGCTAACACAGAAAAAGAAAGCTTATTGGGCACTAAATCTAGACAAAGAACTGCAGGGAGCTAAGGAATGCTGAGAGTGAGAGAAATGGTCTTCTCCATGGAGGACCTCCCTAAGTTGTTATCCAATGTAAAGTGGTCAGCACTGAAATCATACACAAACAAGCAACACTCAGCAAGTTAAATGTATATATTTATACACTTAAATAAGTAAACTGACATAAATGCTCCTGTGGTCTACACATGCTCTGGTGTCTTCTTACTCTGGACATGTGAGTGGCTTTTGTTGCTTCTAACTTTTGTGAATATTTCATAGCACACAATTGCAAATGACAAATACTCACGTTTTCATCCAGTTTTCAGTATCTCAATTGGTAAGCACACTTAATTGCGTAAGTGAGGCAAATTTTATGGGCCATATCTTCTGAAATAAGGGTATCTGAACACAGGTTATAAAACCAAGGATGACTAATTAGCCATGCCTAAAAGTTCCTATATCTCTAAGTTCCCACTGGCTCTTATCAACCATTAACTATTGGATTCAAACTATGTTTATGTATTTTGCTAATTTATTGCTTTTATAATTCTCTCTCTCTCCCTACCTCTATCCCTCCTTTCCTCCCCATCTCTCTCTCATTTCCTGTTACTCCAAACAAATACACACACATTTATGTTGGGCACCATCCAATATGCTTATTATCAATATGAATTTCTGATGAGAATTACCTCATTGCATTGTTTGTCAATTTCTCCATTTGATTTATTGTCATGATTTTCAAGAGTTCATTATGAATTCTAAATTTAATTACCTTTTAGACATGTAAATATTGTCTTCCAATATGTGATATCTGTTGTTTTTTCAGTGATGCTTTTGACTGAATCAAATCCTTTAATGTCGATAACACATTGTTTCCCATTTTGCAATATAAAAGCATTGTTTCAAAATTCTGGGTTCTGAAGAAATTCTCATGTGTGCACTTCTACTATTTCTAATATCTCCTTATGTGTTTTTCTGCAGGGCCTTATTTTTCTCTATACTGTTATATAAAGAACTGATTCAAATTTTTTCCACATGGAGAGACAGTATCATCAACTGACTCTTCTTCATTTATTACTTCCATTAAATACAAAGTTCTCTTTTTTTAATTTAAGAAATTTTTTATTCATTTTACATACCAACCTCAGATCCCCCACTCATTCCTCCTCATGTTCCCCTCCAGTCTTCCCTTCCCCCTAATCCACCCCCCAACCCTTCATTTAAAAGGGTAAGTGCTCTCATGGTGAGTCAGTAAACCCTGGTACATTCAGTTGAGGAAGAATCAAGCCTCTCCCCACTGCATCAAGGTGAGTAAGGCATCTCTAACCATAGAAAATGGGCTCCAAAAAAGCCAGCTCATTCACCAGGGATAGATCTTGGTTCCACTGCCAGGGGCCCCTCAAACAGATCAAGCTACACAACTGTCTCCCACATGCAGAGGGCCGAGTCCCATGCCATGCATGTTCCACAGCTGTCAGTCTAAAGTTTGTGAGTTCCTATGAGCTTAGTTCAGTTGTTTCTGTAGATTTCCCCATCATGATCTTGGTCTTCCTTGCTCATGTAATCCCTCTTCCTTCTTTTCAACTGAACTCCTGGCACTCAGCCTGGTGCTTGACTGTGGATTTCTGCATCTGCTTCCATCAGTTAATGGATGAAGGCTCTTTGATGACAGTTAAGGTATTTACCAATCTGATTACAGGAATAGGCCAGTTCAAGTACCCTGCCACTACTGATAGTAGTCTAAGGTGGGGTCATCCTTGTGGATTCCTGAGAGTTTCCCTAGCACCAGGTTTCTCCCTAACCCCATAGTGGCTCCCTCTATCAAGATATCTCTTTCATTGCTCTACCATTCTGTCCCTCCCCTAGCCAGCTATCCTGTTCACTCATGTTCTCATCACCCATTCCCCCCCCTTCTATTGCCCACCCCCTCATCCCCAGTTTAGTCATGGAAATCTCATTTAGTTCTCCTTCCCAGGGCAACAAATGCATCCTTCTCAGGGTCCTCCTTGTTAACTAGGTTCTCTGGAGGTATGGGTTGTAGTCTGATTACCCTTTGCTTTACATTTAGTATCCACTTTCGTGAGTACATATCATATTTGTGAATTTGGGTTACCTCACTCAGGATGATATTTTCTAGTTCCATCCATTTGCCTGAAAAATGTCATTGTTTTATACAGCTGAGTAATACTCCATTGTGTATATGTACCACATTTTCTTTATCCATTCTTTGATTGAGGGGTATCTAGGTTGTTTCCAGGTCCTGACTATTATGGATAATGCTGCTATGAACATAGTTTAGCAAGTGTCCCTGTGGTATGATTTAAGCATCCTTTGGGTATATGCGCAAGAGTAGTATAACTGAGTATTGAGGTGGATTGATTCCCAATTTTCTGAGAAACCACCATACTGATCTCCAAAGTGGCTGTAAAAGTTTGCACTTCCTCCAACAGTGGAGGAGTGTTCCCCTTGCTCCACATCCTCTCCAACATAAGCTGTCATCAGTGTTTTTGATCTTAGCTATTCTGACAGGTATAAGATGGTATCTCAGAGTCATTTTAATTTGTATTTCTCTGATGCTTACGGATGTAGAACAATTCCTTAAATGTCTTTTGACCATTTGAGATTCTTCTGTTTAAAATTCTCTGTTTAGCTCTAGGCCAATTTTTTAATAGGATCATTTGGTATTTTGATGTCTAGTTTCTTGGATTCTTTATATATTTTAGAGATCAGCCCTCTGTCAGATATGGGATTGGTGAAGATCTTTTCCCATTCTATAGGCTGTCATTTTGTCTTATTTACCCTGTCCTTTGCCTTACTGAAGGTTTTCAGTTTCAGCAGGTCTCATTTATTAATTGTTGCTCTCAGTGTTTGTTTTATTCATGTTATATTTAGGAAGTGGTTTCCTTTGCCAATGCTTTCAAGGATACTTCGTACTTTCTCTTCTATCAGGTTCAGTGTAACTGGATTTATGTTGAGGTCTTTGATTCACTTGGACTTGAGTTTAGTGCATGGCAATAAATATGCATCTATTTGCAGTCTTCTACATGTTGACATCCAGCTATGCCAGCACCATTTGTTGAAGATGCTTTTTTTTCTCCATTGTACAGTTTTGGGTTCTTTGTCAAAAATCAGGTGTTCATAGCTGTGCAAATTAATGTCAGGGTCTTCAGTTTGATTCCATTGGTCCAGAGGTTGGTTTTTATGCCAATGCCAAGCTGTTTTTATTACTATATCTCTATAGTAGAGCTTGAAGTCAGGGATAGTGATGCTTCCAGAAGTTCCTTTATTGCAAAGGATTGTTTTAGCTAACCTGGGTCTTCTGTTTTTTCATATGATGTGGCAGGTGGTGTCAGTGCCTCTGGTGGGAGCTGATGCTGCTGGATGGTTGTGTTTAGGGGGCCGAATGGGACTTGTAGATTACAGGGTGCAGTGGGGGGTGGTAGAGTTGCCTGCCCTTAGGAGTCTTTCCTGTTAATGGCTAGTGGGGCTGTGAAGGGAAGAGGAGGTGCATTGGATGTGTCCCAGGATGTAGAGCCTAGAGCCTAGGCTGTCCAGCTGGGAGACCACCCACTTGCCTCTTGGTCCAATTGGTGCAGGCAGTATCTATGTCTCAGGGTGATGCTGAGGTCATGGGGAGTGGGTGGTTTTAGGGAGCAGAGTGGGACTTGTAGGTTCCAGGGTCCAATGGAGGGTAGTGGAACAGCCTGCCCACAGGAGCCTTGCCTGCTGGCCAGCTAGTATATAATACATATTCTTATTAAAATTAAATAAGAATAAAAGAAAAGATAGCTAACAATCTACCTAAGTTTAAAACTTGAGTATATACATACTTATAAAGATATTCAGTAACAACTTATTATCAATGCTCTAAAAAACCCTACTTCTATATTTATGAACAATTTTTGAGTTATAAATCTGTATGATTTATCATAATTCCTCAGGGAATTAGGGATAAAAATCTTTCTTTGCAGTGAAATAGAGATTTTAGACAGATCAATTTACATATAAGAAATTTGTATTTGATCCCAACTCATTGCAGTCCTAGTTGCAGGCTAGCAGATAAGACTCCTTCAGACAGACCTGCCTACCACTATCCCCATCAGACCCTGTAATCTACAAGCCCTACTCCATCCCCCATACCCATCCATCCCCTGAGACCTCAGTGGCTCCCTGAGACACAGATTCCACCAGCTCCAATTGGACCAAGAGGTGAGTGACTGTTTTCCCAGCTGATCACCCAAGACTCTAGGCCCTAGGCCCAGGGGCAGAACCAGTGCTGCCCTACCCCAACCCATAACAATCCCAGTTGCAGGCCAGCAGGTAAGAATCCCATGGACAGGCCTGCCCATCATCCCCCCATCAGACCCTATAATCTACAGGCCTTCAGTCTATCCCTAAAACCAATCTATCCCCTGATACCTAAATGGCTCCCTGAGACACAGACTCCACCAGCTCTGATTGGACCAAGAGTGCCTACTGGACCAAGAGTGGCTCCCTGAGATAAGACACTGCTTGCACTGATTGGAGGGAAGATGGGTAAATACCAGTGCAAGAATACATTCAACAACATAAAGAACAATATGGCACCACCAGAACCTAGCGGCTCTACAACAGCAAGACCTGAACACCCCAATGTAGAAAAAAACAGAAGAAAATGACCTTAAAAATAACTTTATGAAAATGATAGAGGCCCTTAAAGAGGTAATGAAAAATTCCCTTAAAGAAATCAAGGAAAAGACAAACAAAAAATTGGAAGAAATCAATAAATCCCTTAAAGAAAGCCAAGAAAAAGCAATCAAACAGGTGAAGGAGTTCAAGACTTGAAAATTGAAATAGAGGCAATAAGGAAAACACAATCTGAGGGAATTATGTAAATAGAAAATCTGGATAAACAAACAGGAACTACAGATGCAACCATAACCAACAGAATGCAAGAGATGGAAGAGAGAAGCTCTGACAATGAAGATATGATAGCGGAAATAGATTCATTTGTCAAAGAAAACATTAAAACCAACAAAGTCATAACAAAACATCCAGGAAATTTGAGACACCATGAAAAGACCAAATCTAAGAATATTAGGGATAGAAAGGCAAGAATTCCAGTTCAAAGGCACAAGAAATATATTCAACAAAATCATAGAAGAAAACTTTCCCAACCAAAAGAAGGAAATGCCTATGAAGAAAAAAGAAGCTTACAGAACACCAAATAGACTAGACCAAAAAAAAGGCCCCTTGCCACATAATAATCAAACCACTAAACATACCGAATAAAGAAAGGATATTAAGAGAGGCAAAGGAAAAAGGTCAAGTAACATATAAAGGTAGACCCATCAAAACAATACCCAACTTCTCAATGGAGACTCTGAAAGCCAGAAGGTCCTGGACATATGTTCTGCAGACACTAAGAGACCATGGATGCCAGCCCTGACTACTATACCCAGAAAAACTTTCAATCACCATAGACAGAGAAAACAAGATATTCCATGACAAAACCAGATTTAAACAATGCCTATTCACAAATCCAACCTTACAGAAAGTACTGGAAGGAAAACTATAACCCAAGTAAGTTAGATATACCCATGAAAACACAGGCAATAGATAGTCCTACACCAGCAAATCCCAAAGAAGTGTTGGGGGTGGAAGAAAATATTAGACTCAGTATTCTCCTAAAAAAAGGGAAAAGAAGAAATGGAATGGATAGGTATAAGATATTATGGTAGATTATTGTATATACTAGTAAACAAATTTAGTAAAATAGCAGCCTTAGGTAATTTGCACTGTAATTTGCACTGTTATGGATTCTTATATGTTGATACAAATGTAACTATTTTTATATTCCTGCTTAAAATAATTTGTATATTGATACAGATATAGAATTTGAATAACCTCCTGTATTTTATCAGATCACCATAGCTTAAAATTAGAATTCAACAACAATAAAAATTACAGAAAGCATACAAACTCATGGAAACTAAACATTGCTCAAATAAATCACCACTGGGTCAAGGAAGAAATAAAGAAAGAAATTAAAGACTTCTTAGAATTTAATGAAAATGAATACACAACATAAACAAACTTATGGGACACTATGAAAGCTGTACTAAGAGGAAAATTCATAGTACTAAATGCCTACATAAAGAAGTTGGAGAAATCTCACACTAGTGACTTAACAGCACACCTGTAAGCTCTAGAACAAAAGAAAGCAAATTCACCCAGGAGTAGTACAAGCTAGAAAATAATCATATTTGAGGCTGAAATCAATAAAATAGAAACAAAGAGAACAATACAAGGAATCAATAAAATAAAAAAGTTGGTTCTTTGAGAAAATAAACAATATAGACAAACCCTTATCCAAATTAACCAAATGGCAGAGAGAAAATATCCAAATTAACAATATCAGAAATAAAAAGAGAGACATAAAAACAGACAACAAGAAATCCAGAGAATCATCAGGTCATACTTCACAAAATTGGAAAATATAAAAGAAACGGACAATTTTCTGGATAAGAACCACATAACAAAATTAAATCAAGATCATATAAACAATATAATTAGACCTATAACCTGTAAGGAAAGAGGAGTCATTAAAGTCTCCCAACCAAAAAAGGCCCAGGGCCAGATGATTTCAGCACAAAATTCTACCAGAATTTCAAAGAGCTAATAGCAATACTCCTCAAATTGTTCCACATAATAAAAAGGGAAAGAACATTGCCAAACTCCTTTTATGAGGCTACAGTTACCATGATACCCAAACCACTCAAAGATGCAACAAAAAAAGAGAATTACAAACCAATCTCCTTCATGAAAATTGATACAAAAATACTCAGTAAAATACTGGCAGACTGAATCCAAGAACACATCAAAAAAATCATTTACTGTGATCAAGTGGGCTTCATCCCAGAGATGCAGGGATTATTCAAATATATGAAAATCTGTCAATGTAATCTACCATATAAACAAATCAAAAGAAAAAAAAAGCCACATGATCATCTCATTAGATGCTGAAAAGGCCTTTGACAAAATCCAACACCCCTTCATGATAAATAGCTTGGAGAAATCAGGAATACAAAAAAAATAGCTAAACATAATAAGGGCAATTTACAGCAAGTCAACAACCAACATCAAATTAAATGGAGAGAAACTCAAAAGTAATTCCAGTAAAATCAAGAACAAGACAAGGTATCTCTCTTCCTGCCCTCCCACATCATGGGAATAGGAAGAGGCAGGGTGCTGGGGAGGCTCTCAGGAATCCACAAGGATGACCCCACCTTAGACTGCTGGCAGTGGTGCAGAGGGTGCCTGGACTGGTCTACTCTGGTGACCAGTCTAGTGAATACCCTGTCATCATGGAGCCTTTGTCCAGTGACTAATGGAGGCAGATGCAGAGATCCATGGCCAGGCACCAAGCTCAGCTCTGGGAATCCAATCAATGAGAAAGAGGAGAGATTCTGCAGGTGGGGGAGGTCGAGATCATGATGGGAAGACCCACAGAGATGACCGGCCACACTAGTGGAAGCCCATGAACTGTAGACTAGTAGCTGTGGAGTGTAGAAACTCTCCAGCTCCTGCCAAGCCCTGGCAATCCCACAGCCCACTTATAAAATAAACACACAGACTCTTATATTATTTAAATTGTTCAGCCTAATGGCTCAGGCTTCTAGCTATCCAGTTCTTACATCTTAAATTAAACCATTTCTATAAATCTATACCTTGCCACATGGCTCATGGCTTACCAGTATCTTACATGTTGGTACTCATGGCAGCGGCTGGCTGGCAGCATCTCCTGACTCAACCTTTCTGTTCCCAGAATTCTCTTCTCTACTTGTCCCACCTATACTTCCTGCCTGGCTACTGGCCAATCAGTATTTTATTTATACAGAGCAATATCCACAGCACTTCCCCTTTTCTTTTTTTTTTCCAAAAAGGAAGGTTTTAACTTTCACATAGTAAAATTACATATAACAAAACAATTATCAAGCAAGAATTACAGTTACAATATCTAGTCTACTTATAATATCTAGTCTATTTGTATTTGGCAAAATTAAAGAAGATATCCCATCTATCCTATATTTGTGAGTCTAAGGTTTTATATCTAACTTATCTTTTATCATAACTAAGGAAAATTATAACTATCTAGTCTTCAACTACATCAAAGACCTCAAAAGGTTATAAAATTACCTGAGAAATGGGAGGACGCAAGCAACTTTCAAGAGTCTTGCGAGAGTAGACAGAGACAGCTGGCAGCCTGGACAATCACCTAATATTCCTTTGTAAAGTTGGGGCATCTGTCTTCAGCCCATAGGCATAGAGTCTCTCAGTCACTTCTCTCTGTGTCCTGTAGAATGTCTGGCAGTTTCATCTGCAAAGCAGGAACCTGAAGGACCAATTTGTCAAGCAAAGTTCAGGGGTCAACTTCCTATGGGTTCTGTATGTTCAGCCGATCAAGCAGTCCAAGCAAGAAAATTTTCTTGACCAAATGGCTATTTTTGCCAAGAAGAAGATAAACTCCATATAGAGTGTCTTTGATACCCATCTCCTCTCTGAAGTAAATCGGTGCTGCCAGGAGCAGACATGTCTCATTGTCCAGAAAGTCTAAATTTTTTAAAACATTTTAAATGCCATATTCTGTAGGTCTTTGAAGTGTTTGAAGATTACCTACCTAATTGAATTATATCTATGTATACCTAGAAAACTTAACTAACATGACTACATGTGTGATTATCATAGATGACTAATTATTAATCTATTTCTTCATTATCCATTACAATTTAATTGAGTTACATAAACATAATACCTCAAACGAGAGTAGAAATATATATACAGTATAACAAAATTAAGTTTAAACTTGTATCAATAAACTAAAATCTATAGCAATGTAAAACATTTCTAAACAAGTTACTACTCTTTAAAAGTAGGTTCATTAATCTATCCTTTCATTCTATCATATCTAAACTATCCCCTTTTCTTCTTTAGAAAGAGATTGTACTTATAATCAACCTGCTTTAATTAAAAACATTGGTTGTTCTGTGTCACACACCAGAGGGCTCTTCTGATATGAAACAAACGAATCTCTCAATCTTTTTTTTTTTTTAGGAAAACGCTTGGGTTTAGAGAAGAAGTGAGCCAATTCCATCTCCAAAGCCAGCTTGGTATATTTGGGAATCTGGGCATAGCTTCTCTTACTGCTTCCTGCTGGAGGGGGGTGCTGTATCTTATGGGGAAACAAAGAAAATTTTAGGATTATGGAGTAGTCCGTCAGGCTATATTGTCTGAGCCAGTTGCATTGAAACCATTCTGGATGTTGGATCATCTGGGCCATGGTGTCATCAGAGACCTTTCAGGGGGTTTTGGCTGGTCAAACCTGATATATCTTAATCTGGAACAAATCCATAGCCTCTGGCTTTCTGTGGAAACAAAAGCAGAGCATCCTTTCCAAAGCAACATATCCTTAGACCCAAATTTTGAAGTCAAGGTATCTTTAAAATATATATATTGGTTTAACCCAACAGCTTTTACAATCAAAGGTTTTTCTGCAGTTAAAAATCCCAAAGACAACAAAATCCAGATTCTCTGTGTAATATCCATATTTATGTGGCTTATTTTTTATTGTACCTTTACTGTTTCTTTAAAGACTTTATTTTTATTTTTATTTTTTGGCTTTCTGTATTCCTGTGGTCTATTTTTGCTTTCATTGGTTGGGCTTTGGGGGTCATGTCTAAAACATTCAGACATTCATCACCAAGGGCAAAACTATTGAGCATTCCCATTTTCTTCTAGTATTGCAGACCTGGGTTTTATATTAAGTCTTCCTTACATTTTGGTTTCTGTGTGTGTGAGATGAGAGTGTGTAGCTTCATTCTTTTTAGGGTTACCTAGGTTTCCCACACTATCAAAGAGGTAGTTCTTTCTCTATTGTGTGTTCTTGACAACTGTGTCAAAAATTCAACTGATAATAAATGCCTATCTCCTGTTCTAATGACATTTTAAAATTACTATGATATTGTAATAGATTTTCATGTAAATAGTATGATCCTTCCATTGTCTTCATCATCATCATCATCATCATCATCATCATCATCATCATCATCATCATTTTGAAATAGGGCCTTCAATATGTATCCCTGGCTGGCTTTGAACTCACTTGCCTTTACCTCCCACATCCTGGGATTAAAGGCACTGTGCCACCATGCCAGACCCTATTATTTTTATTTATTTATTTTTCTAGTTAAAATTTTTTATTTCCATTATTTTATTTATTAAATTTAATTTTACATATCAGCCACGGATTCCCTTGTTCTTCCCCCTCCCCCCCCCGCCTCCCCGCCTTCCCCCCAGCCCACCCCCCATTCCCATTTCCTCCAGGGCAAAGACTCCCCTGAGGATTGAGTTCAACCTGGCAGATTCAGTCCAGGCAGGTCCAGTCCCCTCCTCCCAGGCCAAGCCAAGTGTCCCTGTATAAGTCCCAGGTTCCAAACAGCCAGCTCATGCACTGAGGACAGGACCCGGTCCTACTGCCTGGATGCCTCCCAAACAGATCAAGCTAATCAACTGTCTTACTTATCCAGAGGGCCTGATCCAATTGGGGGATCCTCAGCTATTGGTTCATAGTTCATGTGTTTCCTTTCGTTTGGATATTTGTCCCTGTGCTTTTTCAACCTTGGTCTCAACAAGCTACAGCCTACAGAATGGGAAAAGATCTTCACCAACCCCACATCTGACAGAGGACTGTTATCCAGAATATATAAAGAACTCAAGAAATTAGACATCAAAATGTCTAACAGTCCAATTAAGAAATGGGCTATAGAACTAAACAGAGAATTCTCAACAGAGGAAACTCAAATGGCTGAAAGACATTTAAGGAATTGCTCAACATCCCTAATCATCAGGGAAATGCAAATCAAAACAACTCTGAGATACCACCTTACGCCTGTCAGAATGGCTAAGATCAAAAACACTGAAGACAGCTTATGCTGGAGAGGATGTGGAGCTAGGGGAACTCTCCTCCACTCTTGGTGGAAATGCAAGCTTGTACAACCACTTTGGAAATCAATATGGCGCTTTCTTAGAAAATTGGGAATCAATCTCCCTCAACATCCAGCTATACCACTCTTGGGCATATACCCAAGGAATGCTCAATCACACCACAAGGGCACTTGCTCAGCTATGTTCATATCAGCATTGTTTGTAATAGCCAGAACCTGGAAACAACCTAGATGCCCTTCAACTGAAGAATGGATAAATAAAATGTGGTACATATACACAATGGAATACTACTCAGCAGAGAAAAACAATGACATCATGAGGTTTGCAGGCAAATGGATGGATCTAGAAAAAAATAATTCTGAGTGAGGTAACCCAGACTCAGAAAGATAAAGACTTTATTTTTAAAAAAACTATGTATTTTTATATAACTATATATATTCCTTTTTTGTCTCTTTCAAGCCTATGTATATTTTACACACATTGTAAACTATTCCATCTGAATCTGTCTTATTATGAAAATATTGCTTTAACTGCAGCATTCTAAGACTGAAACAGTGCTGTGGCTGCTGGCTCCACCCACCTCAGCTTCCCAATATGGCAGCGGTACATTTACTGCCAGCTCTGGGAGCCATCAACTCTTAGAAACAGTGGGTCTATGCTTTTATCAAAGCAGCGTGTAGCCCAGAAACCTCTTTTTTTCTTTTTTAACTAGCAAAAACTATATCCAACACACAGCATAGTGCATAGCTTGGAGATAACTCTGTGTAACATAGTGTAGGTCAAGCCCACACACCTAGAACCTGCCATAGAGTAGCTCAAACCCATAGACTGCCACTACTTGAGAGAGACAACTAGGAAGCTGTTTTTAGCTCTGTTTTAGAATCTTTTTCTCAGGTTTTAGGTGGAAATCTTGCCAACCTGTTGTGGAGCCCCCATGGGTCTGGACTAAGCCCTCTGGATATGGAAGATGGTTGATTGTCTTGAACTGTTTGGGGGGAACCCAGGCAGGGGGATCAAGATCCATCCCTGGCACATGGGCAGGCTTTTGGGAGTCTGGTGCCTGTGGTGTGATGCTTTGTGCAGCCTTGGTGCAGTGTAAAGGGGCTTGGATCTGCCTAGGCTCAGTGTGCCAGGTTCTGCTGACTCCCCATGGGAGATCTTGTTTGGGGGATGTGGGGATGTGGGGTGGCTTAGGAGGGAGTGCTGGGGGGTGGGGAGGGAGGAGGTGGAGTCTCTGGGTGGTATGTAGAGTGAGTAGAAAATTTCTTAATAAAGAAAAACGAAAAAAAAATTAAAAAAGGAACAAGACAAGGCTGTCCACTCTCTCCATATCTATTCAATATAATACTCAAGCTGTAGCTAGAGTAATAAGATAACAAAAGGAGATCAAGGGGATACAAATTGGAAAGGTAGAACTCAAAATTTCGCTATTTTCAGATGATATGGTAGTATACATAAGTGACCCTCAAAATTCTAGCAGCAAACTCCTGCAACTGATAAACATCATCAGTAATGTAGCAGGATACAAGATTAACAACAACAACAACAAAAAAATCAGTAGCCCTCCTATATTCAAATAATAATAAACAGGTTGAGAAAAGAAATCAGAGATACACCACCCTTTACAATAGTCACAAAATAAAATAAAATATCTTGGGATAGCTATAACCAAACAAGTTAAAGAACTGTAGGACAAGAACTTTGAACGATATTTCTTTGAAGAAAGAAATTGAAGAAGATATCAGAAAATGGAAAGATCTCCCATGCGCATGGATTGGTAGGATTAACATAGTAAAAATGGCAATCTTACCAAAAGCAATCTACAGATTCAATGCAACCCCCATCAAAAATCCCAACACAATTCTTCACAGACCTCAAAAGAACAATAGTCAACTTCATGTAGGAAAACAAAAAACCCAGGACAGCTAAAACAATCCTGTACAATAAATGAACTTCTGGAGGCATCACTATCCCTGACTTCAAGCTGTACTACAGAACTATGGTAATAAAAAACAGCTTGGTACTGGCATAAAAACTGACATGGGGACCAATGGAATCAAACTGAAGACACTGACATTAATCCACACATCTAATGAAGACCTGTCTTTTGACAAAGAAGCCAAAACTGTACAATGGAAAAAAATAAAGCATCTTCAACAAATGGTGCTGGCATAACTGGATGTCAACATGTAGAAGATTGCAAATAGATCCACATCTATTGCCATGCACAAAACTCAAGTCCATGTGGATCAAAACCTCAGCATAAATCCAGTTATATGGAACCTGATAGAAGAGAAAGTGGGAAGTAGCCTTGCACAAATTGGCACAGGAGACCACTTCCTAAATACAACAGCAGTAGCACACTGAGAAAAAAATTCAATAAATGGGACCTCCTGAAATTGAAAAGCTTCTGTAAGGCAAAGGACAGGGTACAAAAAAAAAAAAAAAAGACAAATGACCGCCTATGGAATGGAAAAGATCTTCACCAATCCCACATCTGACAGAGGGCTGATCACCAAAATAAATAAAGAACTCAAGAAACTAGACATCAAAATACCGAATGATCCAATTAAAAAATGGACTACAGAGCTAAACAGAGAGTTCTAAACAGAAGAATCTCAAATGGTCAAAAGACATTTAAGGAATTGCTCAACATCCTTAGTCATCAGAGCAATACAAATCAAAACAACTCTGAGATACCATCTTACACCTGTCAGAATAGCTAAGATCAAAAACACTGATGACAGCTTATGTTGGAGAGGATGTGGAGCAAGGGGAACACTCCTCCACTGTTGGAGGAAGTGCAAACTTTTACAGCCACTTTGGAGATCAGTATGGTGGTTTCTCAGAAAATTGGGAATCAATCCACCTCAATACTCAGTTATACTACTCTTGGGCATATACCCAAAGGATGCTCAATCATACCGCAAGGACACTTGCTAAACTATGTTCATAGCAGCATTATCCATAATATCCAGAACCTGGAAACAACCTAGGTGTCCCTTGACCAAAGAATGGATAAAGAAAATGTGGTACCTATACACAGTGGAGTACTACTCAGCTGTAAAAAATAATGACATTATTAAATTTGCAGACAAATGGATGGAACTAGAAAAAAATCATCCCGAGTGAGATAACTCAGACCCAGAAAGACAAACATGGTATACATTCACTCACAAGTAGATACTAGATGTAAAGCAAAGGATAAAAAGGCTACAATCTACAACTCCAAAGAAGCTAGGTAACAAGGAGGACCCTAAGAGGAAGGCATGGATTGCTCTGGGAAAGGGAAACAGATGAGATATCCTGGGTAAACTGAGGGTTTGGGGCATAGAGGGGAGGGATCAGTCAGAATGGTCAAGCTGGGGGAGAGACAGTATGGGAGAGCAATGAAAGGAATATCTTGATAGATGAAGCCATTATGTGGTTAGGGAGAAACCTGGTGCTAAGGAAATTCCCAGGAATCCACAAAGATAAACCCAGCTAAGACTCTTAGCAATAGTGGAGAGGGTGCCTAAACTGGCCTACCCCTGTAATCAGATTGGTGAATAGCCTAACTGTCATCATAGAGTCTTCATCCAGGAACTAATGGCAGATGCAGAGATTCACAGCCAAGCACCGGGACTAGCACCTGGGAGTCCAGTCAAAGAGAAGGAGGAGGGATTATATGAGCAAGAGGGATCAAGATCATGATGGAGAAATCTACAGACAACTGAATCAAGTTTGTGGGAACTCATGAACTCTAGACTGATAGCTGTGGAGCCTTCTTGGGACAAACTAGGACCTCTGCATGTTAGAGACAGTTGTGTAGCTTGATCTGCTTGAGGGGCCCCTGACAGTGGAACCAGGATCTATCCCGGGTGCATGAGCTGGCTCTCTGGAGCCCATTTTCTAGGTTTGGGTGCCTTACTCAGCCTTGAATTTGGGGGAGGGGCTTAGACCTGCCTCAACTGAATATACCAGGCTTTGCTGACTCCCAATGGGAGGCCTTACCCTTTTGGAAAAGTGGATGGGGGGCTGGGTTTGGGGGATTATGGGGAGGGTGAAGTGGTAGGAGGGGTTGGAGTGGGAACCGTGGTTGGTATGTAAAATGAATAAAAATAAAAATAAATCAATAAAAATTAAAAATAAAAGCGTATTAATCTGGCAGTAAGAAAGTATATATTATATATTGAACATTAATTAGTTGATATGAAGGTGACTCCAATCCATTGGTCAGAGAAATGAGTTCTATTTATTCAATATACCACAACAGATGATTCTACACATTTTTCCATTGCATACCCAGTTTTTATGGTGGAAGTAAGAATGTCTTTGAATTAATGAGATAACACATGGTTATAGTAAAAATTGAAGAGTGCCTTACACATGCCCTCAGAAGTGATAACATGCAATCCATTTATATTATTAGCTGCTAGCCATTGTTGTAGATCTTCACTGAAATATTTTACACTCTATAATGTTTCCCGTTTACTGGTGTAACCTAGATTTCTAACCTAATAGCCTAGATTCAATATTAGTTCATAGGAGAAGGTAATGTACAAGTGCATTAGATTACATATGCATGCTTCCCCCCCCCCCACTTCTCTCTCTCCACAGACTTTCTGTTCATCACATAGCACATATCTTGATCATATCCTTTACTCTCACAGACCCCATTGTTGGTAACTTTTCACTGTAGTAAACTGTACTGCCCTGTGACCAAATGACCATTAAACATTTGCTTAGTGATAATCCATATTCAAGACACATTTTGAAATATACTGGATGCATCCTGTAGCACACTATATTGTGTGTATTGTGTGGCATGTTTTTTTAATGAAGATAGCTCAATTTTCCCCTTATGAGCTTTGCTACCATAATTTAATGGATTAAGATTGTATTTTCCTATGAACAGTACACAATCTTAGTACATTGGCTTGAAGAAGTAAATCTCTTAGCTGTGCAGCATAAAGAAGACGACTAGGGGATATCTGGCTACATTATACTAAAAATGAAATCACAGGGACTTACGTTCAGTTTCTCCTTTTATTCTATCTATGGCTTTTGTCTACTTTGGTAACAGGATAAAAGAGGCAGCTTTAGTCCCCTTGACATCCTAACCAGAAAGAACATAGTCAGAATGAAATCCATTTACCTCAGAAGGATTTAGCTAATTCACCAAAATTTGCTCAAATAACACCCATGTCACAAAAACATTCTAGCAAAAAGTAAGTCCTTTAGCACTCTGGCCTTTAAGCTAGAAAGCGATATTGCAAAATAATATTGTAAATGATTTTTAGAAGGTATGTTTCCACTAATTGCCTAACTTAAAGAGTCAAAAATATATGCATTTATGTCAAGTTCCTAAGTATACTTATGGTCAGCAAAACTTCACTACATTATTTCATTTAAAGCATATTTATAATAACTCATTTAATTTCAATTGTTAACAGTAATTATTATTAATTTGGTGTGTATTTTATGCCAGGTCCATGGTCATTGTTTCCCTGTACCTCCATAATTTAACTCTAATCATTTCCCCTGTTACAGATAAGAACATTGAGGTTTGAGGAAGTTGTGTGCTTGTCAATATCATGCATCTACTAGGTGGACAAAAAGGAATTCAAGCCCAGGTCATGCTAATTTGTTTTCCAGTATAATTCTCTCACATACCCAGCTACTTCATCTGCACTTGGGTTTGCTCAGCTGGCCCTCTTCTTTAGGGATCTTGAAATCTTGGCAAAACCAAATGTCATCAGGGTCAATTTTTCCCTTCTTGTTTTATCATTAGCTTTAATTTTTGTCATGTTTTGGATGGAAGGAGCATCATCTAAAATTGGTTTTAACTACAGATTATAGGGCTTGTACTATTAATTTTATTTTGTATAGTGTGGATGAGGTTGAACACTGAAGAAACACATAATTTTAAGGAACCTTGAGAGGTCCTTATGCTCTAGTTCAATCATTCACACACTCTGCTATGTTGGTTTCTTCTCCATTGCTGTGACTAGAATACATGACATATAATACTCTTGGTAAGGAAGACAAGTTTTGGATCATGGTTTCAGAGAGATTTCAGTTCAGGATGATCAGGACAACACCACAGCAAGAGCAGCATCTTTCTGAAGTGGTAAACACATGAAGTGACTGTTCATGGGCAAGCAGAGAAGGACTTGAAATAAGGGGTAATTTATTCATACTGGCCAGACCCTGCCTCCCCAAAGATCCTCAGTACTCCAAGTTAGCACCATAAACTAGAAATAAGCACTCAAGATATGAGCTTGTGGGAATGTTTCTGCAGCCAGAAATTTCCCTAGTCCCAGTCACCCTGCTTATAAAATAATCACTCAGAGACTTATATTAATTACAAACTGTATGGCCTATGGCTTCAGCTTCTGGATAACTAACTCTTTCATCTTAAATTAACCCATTCCTATTAATCTATATGTTGCCACATGGCCATGGTGTTACCAGTGTGCTGACATCCTGATGCTTCTTGGGCAGCGACTGGTGTCTCTCCTGACTCTACCCGTCTTCTCTCTGTATCTCTGCTTGGATTTCCTGCCTGGCTGTAAGCTTTCTTGCCATAAGCCAAAACAGCTTTATTTATTATCCAATGGGAGGAACACATATTCACACCATACAGAAAGACATCCCACAGCATGTTTCAGTTTCACTCTTTGCTGTGATGAAACTTCTTAAGAGCAACATAAGAAAAAAAATATGTTAGGTATTCAACAAATATATAAGAACAAAATTTCAAGTTTGAAAGAATCTTAAAGACAGTCTATTAGAGTATCCTCCTTCTCCTTTTTCTTTTTTAAAGAAAAAGAAGTTCCTTTCTTAATTTATGTGCTCTCATATATATCACTGTTGTGTAATAATTTCCTCCAAGTAGAACATTCCATCCTCGAGGGAGTATCTGTAAAACTCAGGATAGAAGCAAAACTTACAGAGCTCAGGAAGTAAATAACAGCCAATTTTAAGGCAGTTTCTAGAACTAGCAAGACTCACAAGTGCTCTCCCCAAGGTTATATAAACTTGATAAGGACAACTGGAGAGAGGAGACTCTGACCCATCAAGCTGCTGGCAAGTCAGGCAGAGAGTACAAGATCAGAGATTTCATGAACTATCACTTAGGCTCTGGTGGGGTTATGAAGGTGATATAGCTAACTTTGAGACATTCCTGTTCCTTTAGGTAATCCTTTACCCATACTCTTGTAAATAACCCCCATAAACTTAAGAGGTCTCCAATTTGTACTTTGGTGGGATTGTTCATTTAGTCTATCATTGGTTCCCTATCTGAGAGGGAAGGGTGCTTGTGCACACATCCCAAGGAAATGTTACACATGGTTCATGGGTAGCAATGCTAGCAAAGAATTTCATGGGAATTGTAATAATATCTGCTGGATAACATGGCCATGGTGCTGTGTGGTAGCTCCTGCTGTGTCAGGTCATGTTTAAGCACAGATTTAATAGTAATTACATTATTTTCTAGAAATGAGGAAAATGAAGCACAAAGAATTCAAATCTGCTTTTTCTGTTTTGAATATGGACTCTTGATCCTTTGAGACAAAGTACTGAAGCCTATGCTCAAGGACACATGTTCATACATCGGAATCCAAAGATAAATGGGAGTCTACATACTCCCTTGACTAATGTTATTGATCTGATCCATTAGTGTAGATAATTGTTATACAGCAGCATTGAGTTTTTTTGAAAGTTGCACAGTTCAGTTGAATGCTAAGTGCATTTTTCTACAAATAATGTTTGTTTGGCATTGAGCTCTGAGATCTTCAGAAATCATAATACCAATTATCCATCCACTTTGTGTATGCTTTGGATAAATGCTCTTTGTAGAAACAGTGAGATTTATGTTTTAGCTAATTTTATGGCCAATTACAAATGAGAAAATATTTAATTTATATGTTTTAACTATTATTCTCACTTTTGCACATTTAATAACAAGGAAAATCCAAAATAAAATATTTTACTTACACTAGTGTAATGTTAAAATAACTTACAAAAATATGAAAATTGTTTTGTAGCATGAGAACCTGATGCTAAAGCAATGTGACTGTTAACATTCATGCACACAGAAACATACAAGTCCTGCAGATTTTTAACTCTCTGTTTATGGATAAATCATAGACATCAAGCCTCTCTTCATTTGAAAATAATATTCTGGGTAGAGGCCCAGAAAGAGGAGCTCCAATGTGTATAAATGATAATTCCACTGTTTCTTTTCTCTCTGATGGGTTGTCCTCTTTTGTGGGCTCCTTTCCTGGCTTAACTCTGACTTTCTTCTGATTCACTTTCTAGGACAACCTGAAGCCCTGTCAGTCTTTCAGAGAAGGTGAAAAATTCCTTAATTTAGCCAAGAAGAGTCAAGTTAAATTAAACACAAAGTATAAGAATATATGTAATGCAAAGAACAGATTAGTTCATAAAGCAAGAGTCTCTGAAATATTGTCACCTAAGTCTGATTTGAGTGTTGATTGCCAGGCATAACTAAAGAACAGCACATTCTTTGTGGCTATGTACTCAGTGACTCTCAAGAAGGCATCAATAATTTCAGAATTCTTTTCCTCTTTTCTTTTAGCTTATTTTTTGAGACAGCATTTTATATAGTCTAGGCTGGCCTCCAATTTTTTTATGAAGCCAAGCCTGTCTTTGGATCCTTGACCCTCTGCCTCCACCTCTCAATGGTATGCAACACTAGGTCCAGCAACTTCAATTATTTAAAGAACTTTTCCTATTTTCAGGTTTATGTTTCCTTGTGGGTTATCCATTCACTAGCAATGAGTTTATTATTTTATTAAAATTAATACATTTCTAAGGAAGAAATAATATGCATGATCCAAGGCTTCTATGTGGTAAGAGTAACTCATCTACCCATCTTCTGAAGTTCAATTTGATTATTTTCTGCATTTTCTCCAGGGAGGGAATTTCCATGAACAAAATTGTACTATTTTATAATAGTATTACAAATTCATTAATGTTTACCATTTATTATTGTAGAAATACTTACAGCTGTGATAGGGAGTCCAGGAGGAGGAGGATGACCACACTATCTTTTTTATAATTACAAAACTTTCTCACTTTGAGAAAAGAAAAATAAACCCTTTTCTTCTCTCCAAAGAGCTGTCCTTCTGTAGCTTCAGCAACAACTACTTTTTTTCACATAAAGAGAGTTACAATTTCCAAGAAATACCTGCAAAGAGAAAAGCTTTGAGGAAGAAAGTACAGGATTAACCTTTTATGTTCTTGAGCTATATTGCCTTAGGACTAAACATGCCTTGGATACAAGTGTCACTGTGATAAAGACTATCATAGAGCTAGAGATCCTGTATAGACAGAAATTTCTCTCTTTATCAAAGTATCTTTGATCGAGTCATCTGTTATCTTTTAACAAGTTCCATGAAACAGCTCTGGTTTCTCCTTCCTCCAAACTTTCTGGTTGTATAATCAAACTTGGCTTGAACTTCTTATCAGGGGTTTCTCACTGCAAAAGTGAATGAAAATGCTTAACCCTTGTAGATCCTTGCATCATGATCACCATGATCATCATCACCATCATCTTCATCTTTGCTGGTGATGGCATATAAGATGGCTGACGTGCTGCCAGCAGAGATTGGAGAAAAGGGGACCCGAGATTGTGGACCATCGACCCTCCACGTGTTCCCCTCTGGATCTTCTGCTTAGCATGCCTCTAGAGGGCCAAGCAAAAATGCCTACATGTCCCAAGGTCATGCTTTATGGCGTGCACATGTCATGCCCTCCATATAAATATTTTTTAGTAATACTAGTCTTCTTCTTCTATCTGATCTTCATGTTCTGTGTTCTTAGACCAGTGGTGATTTCTGTGATGCAGGAAAGGAGTGAAGTAAATTTCACAGGAAATTATACAGAGATGATCACTCAGGCTGGGGTTAAGGCAGTTATGCAGTTCATGGAAAAGAACCTGAAGCCTGGAGAAGCTTTTTAGGCTTGGATAAACTGTACTGAATGTGTGGTCAACTATAGCACATGGTATGATGTGTATCAACACACTGGACTTAAATTGGCCATGTTGAATAATTCAGTTTCTGAGGATATTCCAAGGACATTGTGTAAAACTTGAGACCTTAAGGGGTATTGGCTGAAGACTATGGATGGAGTAACATATAGATGGGATGACAAACTAAAAGTGTGGGAATCTAGAATAGGAGGAAAATAGTGGCCTCCACCAAGAAAGGGATATGGCAACTTTAATTCAGATACTTTTTATTCCTCCTAAAGGAGTGTGGAGATAATGTGACAATTGATGGAGTGATTGCTACAAGCTTTATTGGGTTCCTAGATTGAAAAGAGCTTCCAAGGTGAGCTTCCTTTCATAGAAGCTCTATAAATTAGATTAGGTCCTCCTTGGAATTGTTAGGATATAGAAGGACAGAAGTTGCTGACTTGCAGGGACAGATTTCTTATCTGAGGTCATTGTAGACCACCAGTCATGGGGCTTAGTGTTTGCAGAGGGCTGAGGAGGAACTTAGGCGGCTACAGGGGTCTTGAGGTTGGGGCAGGCTGTGTGAGAAGGAAATCACTGTCTGGTACATTGACCACTGTTCTTATTTTTACCTTTTTTTGAGAAATTGTATGTTGCTAGCCTTTGGGTCAAGTGCTCAAAAGATTGTATAATCATTAATAACAAAAATAGATTATGCTTGCTTTAGTGTTAAGTCTGGGATAGTTCCTGTGTTTAGTAAAAAATGATGAAGAATATATTGGTGATTTTCTAAGAATAACTTTTGGAATCATGAGAACATTTTGTATTGGATGATTTCCCCTTTACTTTCTTTTCCCCCTTTACTTATGATACTAAAAGACTGAGGTCACCAGGGCAAAAGCAGAAGTTAAAGTAAGAAAAGCTAAGAGAAGTTAGAGAAGTTAGAGACGCTAAGAGAAGTCAGAGACACTGAGAGAAGTTAGAGAAACTAAGAGAAACTAGGAGAAGCTAAGAGAAGCCAGGGAAGAAAAAGAAACTTTGCAACTACAGAAGCCCAAAGTGACCTGTCAGCTTGCATGAACATTGTCTCTGAGTCGTTATTGCGCCTTCCAGGTATCCCATCCTTCAGACCCCCGAAACTGCTGAGGCTGGTCCCCGACACATCTTCATTCCCCACTCCCTCTCTCCTCTCAGTCTTTGAATTACAATAGCCAGTCTTTCATTCAGCTCCTTAGTAACATCCTGCTCTATCCACCCTCTAGTCTTTGTATGTACAGCTTCTACTAGGACTTATTTCAGAGATCCACTTCTGCAAGCATTCTTTCACAAAAGCGAATTCTCCTTGATGTAGGTAAATACTTAGTTCCTTTTCTATACCTCCCTTCTATAATCATGTGTGAGAGGTAATAGGTCCTTACCTGGACTTTAGTAGGGCATCCTGATATTGAAAGAGCAGCTTTCCACAGAGATTGTGTAGAGGATGGGGCTGCAGGAAGGACAGGGGATTGAACATCCAAAATTCCATATTCAACCATTTTCTTTTTTTAATATGCAAGGAAGATTTACTATTCAAATTGTCCTTTGTTCTTCTATCCTTCTATGAAATTAAGTTTGCAATCTGAAAATAAGACAATAATTTAATGTTGTAGAATTTCCAAAAATCTTATTGGAGCACCAGTGAGATGGCTCATTGGTAAGGTCTTTGGTGTGCAAAGCTGGAAATTAGACGATGATCACCCTATTATAAAGACCAAAAGTAGAAACCACAAAGCTGTCTTCTGGTCTTCACATATCTGCCATGAGCCTGCAACCCATAATCATATTATACACACCACATAAATGTTTCTTACAAGAGAAATCTTAGTGACATTATATTACCTGGTATCTCTGGATAATTGGGTGTCTATAAAATGGTGGTGGGTTTTTGTTGCTGGCTTTGTTTTTCATATTTTCACAAATTCCCTTGAGATATGTCCTTGTAATTCTGTTTGGCTTGGATGTCAGTAATGATTCAGGGAAACATTTGAACTCATGATCCTCATGTGTTCACCTCCTGAGTACAAGTCCAAAGGTAGATGATGTACTCCCAACATGTACAATTTAACTATGTTAGTGTTAAAATGCTTAATGGAAGAGAATATAAGAAACATTAAATACCTCATGTGTGTATTCAAAGCAATATTTTCATTTATCTGGTAAAGATGTAATAAAGTAGGATAATCAGCAATCCACCATGTACCTCATACCATAGCTTGATATATTATATATGTATATTTATATAATTTGATGTCCCATAATTGTCCCATCCACATGAGTTAACCATTTGGCATTTCATCTTCAAGTACTCTCAACCAACTGTTTTCTAATAGAGGCAGAGGTAAAATGCAGCATTTTAAAAGCATGGAGTGTGCTAGTCTGAGGTTGTGGTACCAGTGGTAGAATGAGTTTAGCATGAGTGAGACCCTTGGTTTAATCTCTAACAAAACATACAGAGAGAGAGAGAGAGAGAGAGAGAGAGAGAGAGAGAGAGAGAGAGATTGGATAAATTCCTGTGTTAGAAATTTATGAATGTGCAGCAACATTATTCAGGCCATAAAAATGAAAAAAAAGGATTAGTTAACATTGCCTCAGACAAATCCTCTGTTATAAAGCAAGGAATTACATAATATTTACTAAAAATGAGCACATTTTTCTGTGTGATTTTCCTAAAAACTCCAGATGGCTTTGGAATTGGAATTACAGATAATGCCACATAAGCATTGCTGATGCTGTCAGCTTTGCTGGTATAACATGTCTCACCCCAACCACTCAGATGGTCAATCAGGACTCAAATCCTCTTTAAAGCTCCCTTAAGTCTCCACAAATCTAATGTCAATCGCGCAATTACAAGTCAGGTTTCAAATATCTCCAAGTTTTACACATTGAAGAGGTAAATGGGAAAAAACTTGAGAGTTGGGGAGGATAAGATCAATTTGGACTTACATTAACTGCACTTAATTAACAAGGAGCAGATGTTCCCGATTCATTGTGCTGGCTTAGAAGTCAGGAAAATCTTTACTGACTCTTGGACAGAAATTAGCAGAAAGAAAAGCTGGAAGAACCAATGTCAATAATAATTTTCATAAGGTTACCATTCTATTCTACATGCCTCTGTGCATATTACAGAATTAAATATAACATATGGTTATTTAAATACAGATATATCCATGTTTTCACTTGAATAGCCTGAAATAGGATCCATACTTAAATATTTTAATTTTATTGTTAATATTGGCTTTGTTTTCTTTTGTTTTTTTAAATTCCAAGAATCAAATCTAATATATGCTAAGCAAATTATTTATTATTGAACCCTTTAACAGGTCAACACTTAACAGAAAATGTTGATAGGGATATAAGAAAATAATTATATATGTATATAAAATGCCCATGCACAAATTGGGTACAAATAGATGTGTGATCAAAATAAACTGAAGCTAGATGCCTTAAATCTTTCTACTCACAAACTCTTTCACTCAAAAAACTTTTAAATGCATTGTTTTGATTGATTGATATGAGTATTTATGTATATACACCAAATATTTACTGATAATAAATCATAAAGAAACAAACTAAAGTTTGTTTAAAACTCTTTTTCATACATATAATTTTCAAACTATTAAAGACAAGGCATATTTATTTATATGTAGTGAACTGGATATGATTATTTATTTTTACATAAAGAATGAAATCTTGGCTGACTATTTGGTTCTGCAGGATTCAGAGCATTCTCCACGTTTTCCAGAGTCTCAGTATTTTGATTTTATAATCACCAATGCTGAGGACATTATTTCACATGAATTTGGAACACAAAAGAGCAAAAATATATTAAGGATATTTTTAGAAAACTTTTCAGATTCTGTCCTAATTCCAAACCAAAGTACATTTAAAGATTTTTTGTTTTATTTTGTTTTTTTATGAAAGTCAAGTCAGCAACTGAAACAGCAATTTTTAAAATCATATATGGTAAAACAACGTAATCCAAAGATATACTTACTTGACAAATGCTGAGAATTGATGGTAGGAAAATATGAAAATTTTCTGTAATTAAATTAATGTAGTGTAACATGGGCAAGCACAGTGAGAAACACTGCAACTTGATTAACTTCATGGCTGAGTTTGAATTAACTTTTAAATCTTATGCATTCAGAACCTTTTACTGTTACTAAATTTTTCTGACACCATCCTTCAATTATTCAAACACATGGGATTTCAACCTGCAGTTTTGCAATTTGTGATGTAGAGCATTCAAAAATGATAGGATTACAAACTAGAGTAGCCTTGACTCCATAGTAAATGTCGGACACATACTTCTCATAGTAAATAGAAAATCTCCTATATGGACCAATGGGGAGAAAAATACACATGTGCTAGGAATAAGATCATGGCTCTAAATAATAATTGTAAAGTAACTATAAGTCTTAAAACATGCATTCATTATGATGTTGCCTATATTAAATTTCTGATGGGAACACTGAGTCCTATTTTTCTATGATATTTAACAACTAATATTTAAAATATTAATTTTATACATCCATCTCTGTATAAATTATTGAAGTAATAATATATAGTAAGTAAATAAACAATGCTTTAAAAATAGTGGTCTATTCATATTCTTTATTAGCATTGGGTAATTAGAGATGATATAAATTCTTCCACTCAAATAATGCAGATGAATAAGATGAAAACTGAGAGATGGTGGTAAATAAATATGTACATACTGTTAATCTGTTTGAGGAGACTCATAGACACAAGCTTTCTAAAATATGACAATGTACTCACAGTAGACCATCAAGACAGCAGGGATTAAGCCTATTTTTGTTGCCTACATTTTCTGATTTTTCTATAGTTCAGTACTATTTCAGCACCTAGAATTTACTGATTTAAATCAAGTGACTTAATTCTGTTTTCATTCACTAGATGAGTGATTGTAGACACAATGAACTAACCAAGCTTCAATGTCATAATTATTTTATAAAATGGAGACTTTATCCCTTACATTGTAATCTGGATTCAAAATGTTTTACATAAGAAAATACAAACAAGCCAGGCAGTGGTGGCACATGCCTTTAATCCAAGCACTCAGGAGGCAGAAGCCAGCAGATCTCTGTGAGTTCAAGGCCAGAGTGTTCGCCAGAGCTAGTTCTAGGACAGTCAAGGCTATACAAGGAAACCGCCTCAAAGAACAAAGCAAAGGAAGAAGAAGAAGAAAAAGGAGGAGGACGAGGAGAAGAAGAGGAGAAGGAGGAGGAAGAAGAAGAGGAAGAAGAAAGAAGAGGAAGAGAAGGAGGAGGAGGAGGAGGAGGAGGAGGAGGAGGAGGAGGAGGAGGAGGAAGAAGAAGAAGAAGAAGAAGAAGAAGAAGAAGAAGAAGAAGAAGATCCAAACAAACAAACAACTTTTTCAAAGTGATTAGCACTACACATAGAATATTTTAGTTGTGAAGGTATGGACAAAGGTGCTGATAATGTTAATTAGGAGAAATAACTAACTTTATAAATGTGGTATAAAGAAGTCTTGACTATCTTAAGAACAAGAAAAACTTACTTAAAACATAAAACTAGTATTATCCAAAATCTGCTTAGCCAAGTAGTGTCTTAAACAAATACAATATCTAATGTACATCAGTCAATTTTTGGTCCTATGAATTGACAAACCAGTCTGCCCCCATCTTAGGCTTGAAAGACATCTTATAATAAAGACATTCCTTTTTATGATTAAACCTGTTTCTTAAGGATTGGCTATGCCCCTCCTGTAATTTTAATTACAAATAGTTCTGCACTGCCTCTTCTAAGAGACTGCAACCATGTTTTTGCTTCATATGACCACCTTGCAACCATGTCTTTGTTTTACAAGAGATTGTTATGACCAACTTGTTATAATTATATTCTGCTTCTGTGACGCCGCATATTTGCCTGCCAAATCCCCCATTTGGAAACCCTCTACTTCTGAGCTTGCCATGTCCAATGCTGCCCTCTTGAACCCTACCTTAAAGGAGAGGCAGTTCGTGTACACAAATAAAAGATGCTTGCTTTAATTAATTTGGCCAGGATGATTTGAGTCTGTGGTCTTTGTCCTCAAATCTTTGGGATTAAAAGAATAACTACAAACTAACTTCTGTTAGAAGCTTCACCAAAATTCTAAAGTAAAATACACACTTATAAAACAGTAATTGTGGTTCAAATGAAAAAGGCCACCATAGTCCCATAGGGAGTGGCACTACTAGGAGGTGTGGACTTGTTGGAGTGGGTGTGGCCTTGTTGGAGGAAGTGTCACTGAGAAATGGGCTTCAAGATTTCAGAAATGCAAGCCAGGTCTAGTGGCTCACTTCTCTTCCTCTTGCCTGCAGATCCAGATGCAGAACTCTCAGCTACTTCTCCAGCACCATGTCTGCCTGAATACCACCATGCTTCCTGCCATGATGATAATGAGTTATACTTCTGAACCTGTAATCCAGCCCCAATTAAATATTTTCTTTTATAAGAGTTGCTGTGGTCATGGTGTCCCTTCACAGCAATAGAAACCCTAAGACAGCAATCTGTACAACATCTGACTAGCAGTATATTATTACATTTTACAAGCTCCTCCATCTGTCTTTGAGTTCTTCAGCTCTCGAATATTATTAAGGACGAGCCTTAATGTTATTCTTCTTAAGGACCCAGAAGAGAAACTATGAATGGCGAGAATTATTTTCAGGAAAATAATCTAAGTACACCGAGCTCCTTTATCTATCTACTTTATTCTTCTGGGATAAAATCCTATCTACACAGCTTCAGTTCTGTTCTCATGCCTAGCTCCTTTCTTACCTGATTTCTCTCTACATTTATCTGCTGTCCCCCCTAAGTTCTATCTTAAATCTCTCATCTTAATTCTGCTTCTTCTAGGTTCTTCTCATCTCATTCTTACCCATACAGTACTTCCCCACCTGGTTCTTGCTTATCTTCCATCTTGTCCTCAAGTTCTCTATCTAGTTCTCCAGTCAAAATCCTCAAAATTCTCCCCAAGTCTCTGAGGTCTACAGTTATGCAATAGCAGTGCTCTAGCTAAAGCAAGGTCACCAGACTTGAATTCTTACAGAGTCACAAAGGCAGACAAGAGTTTTCTTCAGGCAGTGACTGTCAGGCTTTCTTTTACAACCCAAAAAGGGAGTGGTAAAGGAGGAGGTTAACTGAGAGCTAATGATCGGTTAGTATATCAAGAAGGAAATTTATGTGCTCAATCTACATTCCTAGAAGTGGCTAGGTAAGAAGTTAGGAGTCTATAATGTTAGTAAAGCTGTATAAGAAAGGAGGGTCTCAGCTAAAATTGCACAAGAAATAAAGCTATTTGCCTGACCTAGGAGACAGGCGTTGTTTCCATAAGGGTGTCACCTTAGTTCAGGATCATTTGTCCTTGGATGCTTGATAGGTATTTTAGACAAACACACTGTTAGGAGTTTTTAGAACCGCACATAGCATACAAAAAAATCATTGTAGCAATCGGCTAATATATATATATTATATATAACATATATAAGCTAAAATATCACCAGACTTCTTAAGCCATGGCTTGACCTTTGGAAAAGTCCTTGACTTTTGTAGTACTTGTGATAGTAGCCAAATTCCACTACATTTTCCTGTGGCTTGCAGCATTCAACTTCATTTTTTGAGTTTTTTATTACACTGTACTATATATATTATATATATAATATATATATACACACACACATACATACATACATACACATATGCAAACACACATACAGAGGTCAGACAACAACAGACAATACGTAGATGTTGGTTTTCTCATTCTATCATATGAGTTCCAGAGATAAAAACTCAGGTGATCAACCTTGATGCCAAACATCTTTACCTGATGAGCCATCTCACAAGCTCCCACCCCCCCATACCCTTTCAACTTTGTTGTAGGATATTATTTTAAAGTGTGATACTTTTGTTTATGTAGCATTTGTTTAACTCTGTGAAGATGAATTACTGTGCCTGTCTAAAACACCTGATGGTCTGATAAAGAACTGAATGGTCAATAGCAAGGCAGGAGAAAGGATAGGTGGGACTGGCAGGCAAAGAGAATATATAGAAGGAGAAATCTGGGAGGAAGAAAGTAAGTATCCAGAGAAGGAGGAGAACCCCAGGGTTCAGCCACCCAGCTATACAGCAAGCCATAGAGTAAGAAATAATGAAAGGTACACCGAAACAGAGAAAGATAAAAGTCCAGAGGCAAAAGATAGATGGGATATTTTAAGTTAAGGAAAGCTGGCAAAAAAAAAAAAAAACAAATGAAGCTAAAGCCAGGCATTTATAATTAAGAATAAGCATCTGTGTGTGATTTATCTGGGAGCCGAGTGGTGGGCCCCCAAAAAGAGTAAAAAACAAATAAGAACACAATCTCTTTAGCTACTTTCAAGTTGGCCTGGTCTTTTTTACATCAAATATATAAAAGTGATAAATCTTAGACATTCTAATCCTTTCTGTAAACTTCCATACTCACAGTGGAGATTGGTATATTTTACTTGTCACTCCAGTGCATCACTGAGGGTAGATAATGTGAAAATACACCTGACAATAAATTATTAAGCATTTACCATGCTCAAGACATTATGGCGTATGATAGGTATATGCACTTGAAAAGGTACATATATTTATTCCTACAGATACTTGATTTTAATATGAGAGATACAGCAGGAAAGAAAATACTACAACAGACCATGAAAATGCCATGAAATGACAGTAGTCAGCCCATCAAGGGGTCTTATGTCTGGCAAAAGATCATAGAATTTCTTGAAATAACCAATCCTGAGATTTAAAGAATTGGTAGAAATTAGTCAAATACAGTAAAAATACAAAGTATTGAGTAGTATGTGCTCATGCCTGGGGCAAAGGAAAAATGTAGTATGTTCTGGAACAGAAATGTCACAGAAGCGTGTGTTAAGGAATCAGCTTACAGAGGTAGAAAGAGTTGGACAAACACCATGGTAGAACTACAGCGTAAGGACAGCTCTATGGCATGTTTCTATGTCATGACCATAAGGATGGCTCTGTGACAGGTTCGTATGAGGTCATCATGAGAATGGCTCTGTGACAAGTTCATGTGTGACCATGAGATGGCCCTTTGACAGGTTCATGTGAAATAACCGTAAGGATAAATTTGTGACAGGTTCATGTGAGGTGACCTCAAGAGTGCCCAACTATGAGATGAGAGTTGACATTTACAAACTTTGAAAAGAATGAAGAATAGAATTTGGAAAGAGGATTTTAGAAGTGGCTCAGTAAATACATTTTAGAGGTGGCTTGCTATCAAAGTATGAGGACTTTAGTTCAGATCCCCAACATCATAAAAAGCTGAGTGCAGCAGCACATGTCTAGAACCTCTGTACGAGGAGGCAGAGATAGTATTTTCTGGGGCATGGTATTTGTAGCGGTAATGCCTGCACTACCACCACCGTTCACCACGTCCAAGCGAGGGGAACAGAGACAACAACAACAGGTCATTCGTCTCAGCAGAATGCCAAATGTTGTTTATTGAAGGAGGGAGGAGGCCTTAAATACAGGCTTACAGCACAATGGGAAAACCCTGGAGGGCAGAAGTTCACTACTAATGTTTTACATTCTAGCATACTAGCTATTTACACAAAATGCAGGATACACAAACAAAGAACCTCTGGTGAGTGTTCCGGAGGAAGGAAACTGGCAGGGAATCAGCATAGGGAGGACATTTGGTCAAGGTCAGCAAGCAAGGCAACAGCTACCCAAAAACAGAGGGCCAGGGCCCTACAGGTATTATTCAGCTAGTCTAGCCAAAACAATGGACCCAGGTTCAGAGAGAGACCCTATCTCAAAAATAATGAGAAGAGTGAAGAGAAAGACACTTAACTATTGCCCTCTGTTAGTCACTCATACGGTCTTACACGGAAACACACACACACACACACACACAAAGTTTGAAGTCATAAAACTTGTTTATCACTGGATATGCAGTTATCCATTACTGATGTGTGTTAAGTGGCTTTAGAGACCCCCTACCAATACCCAAATCTCTGAATGTTAAAGCCCGTTTATAAAATGGCTTACTATTTGAACAGAACCAATGTACAGCCTCTCACTTACTTAAAATATTGTCAGATTATTTATTATAAATATTAAAACATAACTACTGCCTTAGCCAGTGTTCTATTGCTGTGAAGAAACACCATGACCATAACAACTCTTATAAAGAAAAGCACTAAATTGGAGCTTGTTCGCAGTTTTAGATATCTAGTTTACTATCCTCATGGCAGGGAGCATGGAAACACACAGGCAGACATGGTGCTGGAGATAACTGAGAGTTCTACATTCACATCTGGAGGCAACAGGAAGAGAGAGCCACTGGATCTGATTTGAGCATTTGAAACCCCAAAGCCCACCCCCAGTGACACACTTCCTCCAACAAGGCAACATCTGCTCCAATAAGGCCATGCCTCCTAGTCTCTGTCAAGTAGCACCACTCCCTAATGACCAAGCATTCAAATATATGAGCCTATGGGGGCCATTCCCACTCAAACCACCACAACTACTGTGCAAATAATTGTTGTTTAGAGGATAATGATGATGAAAATGTATCCATAGAGTAAAGACTCTTTGTTCTGAATATTTTCTACCTGGTTGATTAAGTATACAGATGTGGAATAAGCACATGGAAAGGGTTAATGGTGCATATGTGTCAGAGTTCCAAAGAGAAAGAGAATCTACCTCAGGTTATTCAAAGGAAGAGATTTAAATAAAGAGGATTTACTAGGGTTTAATTAGCCTGATACTTATGATTAGGCATCAGTGACCACCCTAGATCTTTCATCAAGGTGGCTGAACTAGTCGAGCAGGCATAAAGCTAGATTTGAGATATTTTTGGAGCTCTGTTGTAGTTCAGAGGTCACATTCTTACAGTGTTACCTGTTGTTTTTCCTGATGTTGCTAGAACCATTGTGATTTTGAAAAAGATATATATATATATATATATTATTTTCAAATTTGTCCAATTTGATTGTGGTCTCTTGGAGGTCTGCTCTTTCTTTCAAGAGGAAATGGAGGGGGAGTGGATCTGGAGGTCAACAAGATGAGGGAAAGTTGGGAGTAGTTGAGGGAAGGAAAACTGTGGTCAGGATGTATTGTATGAGAGAAGAATATATTTTCAATTAAAAAAAGACATACATAATTTCACCCTTTTCTACTTCCAAACTCTCCCATGTACTCTCATGTTCTCAAATTCTTGGACTCTTCTTTTCCTATAAGAACCATTTCTCCTCAGAACTCTATTGTTTGTGAATATCAGCTTTCTAGTTGGTTGATGCTTTTAAGTTGGCCTGGTTTAGTTTGGTAGAAAGACTGAAAGCAACCAAACTTTCAGCTTTCTGCACCCCAAGGGTATATCTTAACTTCTGCCAATACAATGCCAGCATCCTTCCAAGTGTTTTTGTTAGAAGTTCCAAACACTCACAAGAAATACTGTAAATGTAAAAAAAAAAAAAATGTTGTTTAAGTTATTGGAATGGTGGAGTTGTTCAGCTCATCCTAAGTAGGAGATGTAGCATACCAGCATAGGGAACTCATTGTAGAATGAGGTCAGGAGAGAAGAAATAGACAAGTTAGAAGATGCCCAGGTAGGAGGCTCATTCAGACGTAATGAACAATTACAGTGATTTAGTCAGAGAAAAACGAAGGCCAAAACACAGGGCCAAAACTCATGGGAAGCAAGGTAAGAACAAGTCTCTCGACAAACCAGCGCAGTGTGCCCAGGGAGTTGTTGAGCCTCTCCTGGTGTACAGCCATCCCTCCGAATGTGGTTAAGTGGTATAGAATTGAGAGCTACGAGGACATATAAAAGACATCCAGATTTATTGTGACCCCAAAATGACTCAGATGCTCTCTCAGAGAAAAAGTCCCATTAATGGCACATGGCAGAATTTTTATCAAAATGCCACTGTGAACTTTTCTTTCTGTGTCAAACAGCTTGAACACTAAGACATCACCACCCACATTCATATGTCTCAGTGTGTGTATTGCCAAGGTGCCTGCTTGCCATTTGCTCTGTCTATACACTGCCAAAAACCTAGGTGAACAGTAGAAGCTCCAGTCAGTGTTTCTAAATACCCAGATGTTTGCCACCACATGCATAAACCATCTGTACAACAGTGTTTCTTGCCTTGTCTACTTGCTTGCCAACAAGGAATATGATCCATTGTGCAGAAGCTTAAGTATTTGTGAGACTACAAAATTGTGCAGCATTATCAGAATCTGTATATTTTTAAGTATCAGAGATGCTTATCTATGAATTAAGTTGTACAAATATCAAATGCAACTTTTCTTATTATTTGTGGTGTCTCTATAAATAAATCAAAGGGACCTTAGAAAATCATTTCTGATATTATAGATGATTAAATTTCAACCTCTTGTTTTTACATTATAAACAAGAATTCAGAAAACATTGAGTGGGTATATTAGTTGCTTTTCTGTTGCTGTAAAAAAAATACCATAGCCCAAAGTGACTTATAGATCAAAGAGTTTAATGAGTTTATTTTAGCTTGAGGTTCCAGAGGAATGGATTCACCAGGGCAGGGAGGCATGTCAACAAGTGCTAGGCATGGTGGTAGGAGGTAAGAGATCACACAGTCAACTGCAAACACTGAGCAGAGAGCAAAAAGGAAGTGGATCAAGACTCTTAAAGCTGGCTCCTCAGTGACTTACTTAGATTCTGTTTTCTAAGGGTCCCATAAAGTACCCCAAAAGCACCACCAACCAGGAACCATGTTTTAAAAAATGTGAGCCTGGGGGGGGGGGGTAATTTCTCATTCAAATCATCACACCAGTGACTTACCTGATCCAGTCCCACAATCTGAAAAGTCAAATATATCTTCTGGTTCTCCATAGTCCCTAAAGGTTTGTGAGTCAAGATCTTAATCCTTCAGTAGGACAGTGTGGGAACCTCAAACAGGAGATAGTTTACATCAATTAGTGAACTATCTCTTGATTGAATGAGTCCTGGAATGGTCTGAGTGAGAGCAAGTGTTGACTGTTGCAAGAGAGGCTGTATCACAGGCTCAGTCTCTTCTGCATATGCCTGCTTTCTCTTCCCCTTTGGTTGGAGCCACAGAAAGCCACCAGAAATAGTCAATCAGGTGTCAAGGACACATTCTTGGACTTCAGCCTCTAGAACAGAGAGCCTGACCAAGCCTCGTTTGTTTATGAAGTATAATCACAAGCACACTATTACAGAACAGAAAATGGACTCAGACTATGTGCTCCAGATGATGGCTTCAGGCTGTAAACAGGATGAGTTAGACAGAGGTTGAGAATGAGGAGGACATGGGGACCACCAAGAATGATATTCGAGATGGTGAGTCAAGAGGTCATAAGGAATTAAGTACATATGTCCGTACAGGAGCAGCTCTTGGACATGGTGATAGGTATGGCAGTTAAACCAGAATAAAATGCAAAGCACAGGGAAATTCTCTGACCTAGACCAGCAGGACATTCTTCAGTGGCAGGTTTCTGGGGGCCGGGATAAAGAAGACAAGAAAGTTGGAGCCAGGAGTTCTTGCATAAGCTGATGGCTTATACCAAGCAAGTTTACTAAGTAGAGCATCTTATATACAGTGTTCATAGAAAAATGGTGCAGAGTCAGCAGAAAGCTATCATACAATGAGCCAAAGTCAGCAGAAAGCTAAGCAAGTAATGTTGCACAAAAGTACCACAGGATATCCCAATTATGTCACAGACCAAGCACACAGCAACCTTAGGACTGATAATCATAACCCTTTAGGGGGAAAGAGTTGGGCTGCTAGGCTTCAAAATTATGGTGTCCCACCCCACTCCTCAAGGCCCTGGCCCCAGGCCAGGTTTTGCCTGGGTTTGTCAAGCATGGTCCTTTTTTTTTTTTTTTTAGAAGAGGATCTATGCTCCTTCTCCATACATCAGGACCTCAGGGAAAGCCTTGGTTTGAAATGCCTCTCAACAATTCTTTTTGTAATTTGATGATAATTTAGAGATATTCTGTAACATTTCAAAGTTTTACAACTTGAAATTTTAGAGGGTCGTTTGTAAAACAGGATGCTCTACTATACTAAAAACCAACTGAGAAATCCAGCTTCATGGACTGAGCAACTTCTGGATTCTTGGACCTAGAATTCATGGCCAGCTATTGTTGAATTAGCTTGATCATAGCCTGTATGTAATTCATTCTAATAAATCATTCTAATAGTCATATATATGAATATTATATATATACATATATATATGAAGATATTCATTCTATAACTCTGTTTCTCTAGAGCATTCTATTGAACTGGAGGCTCATACTTTCCCCTGGTCACTTTGGGATTTTTGACCTTAAATCAACAGACTAAGGAAGGAATAACAGTGTTGTTGTGGGGGGAGGGTACTGGTCCAGATTACCATGGGGAAATTGGATTGCTTCTCCACAGTGGAAATAAGTAATATTATGTCTTGAGTGCAGGAAATCCTTTAGGGTATCTCTTGGTGCTACCATGTCTTGTGACTAAAGCAAATGGGAAACTACAATAGCTGAATCCAGGCAGAATGACATAGGACTCACACCCATCAGGAATGAAGGCACAGGTCTCTCCTCCAGGAAAAGAACTAAAATCTGCTACAGTTCATTCCAAAGGCAGAGGAAATACAGAATGAATAGTAGAGGAAGATACTTAAAAATACCAGCTAAGGCCATATAACAATTACAGAAATGAGGATTATAGTTGACATTAGTATTCTGCCATATTTTGTTAAGAATGTGCCTGTACAGATATTTGTGTTTTTCTTTCCCCAGTTTCTTTATTGTGTGGTGTAACATTAATTAGGTGAATATCAATGGTTATCATATTTAAATTGGAGAAATTAAAAGAATGACTCTCAAGAGACAGTGCCATCTTTTCTAAATCTATAATGCATTTGTGTTTGTACAAGGGATTGTTATATCACATTAGGCATGATTATGACCTAATATAATTCTTTTGCAATAGTAAGTGGGATAGTTACATTATATAGATAAGCTCCCAATCTGCTTTAGGTTAGCAAAAAGAAGACCTCAGAGTAGCACAGGTTTAGGAAAAATTCTTATCTGAGGGCTAGACCTTTTCTATCTGAGGGAAAAAATAAAGAAACACAGATGCTTTCTGATGGTAACTTTCTCTTCATCTTGAAAAAAATCTCTCTGAAAAATCTCTCTTCACAGCTTCTTAAATAGCTCTTCATCCCTTCTCATTCTCTACTCAGCAGCTTCTCTTATTCATTTTCACTGCCTCCACATCTGTCTCTCTCTACACTTTTCCTCTGCTCTCTCTCTCTCTGCACCACCACTGCCCTGCTCTCCTTTTTTGCTGCTCCTCCTCAGTCTCTCTCTCTACATCGCTCCTGCCTCTCACAGCTAAAATGGGGAGTGTTCAGGGAATAGTTGTTACTTAGATAACATGTACTTCCTCCTATTGTATACGTTTTGTTTTCAATAAGAAACTATCCTCTCAATTGCTGGATGAGGAGAGAGATTAGTAGAAAGTGGCTCTGGAATCCTCTGTGTATGATAGCACATTAGTATTTGGGCAAAGGAGAATTCAAAAGGACAAAGATAACCTAAGGGGCACAGTACTGTAAAAACCCTTCCAAGACTCTATAATAGGAGAGGAAGGGACTTGCTACTCAGCTCCAACTCCTCTGAGACTTACTTGAACCCAACCTGGGTTTGCTGAGCTGAGGACATCCCCCACTGTGCTCAAAATAGACAAGCAGGGCTTGAAATTGATAATAATTGACAAGGAGAAACATTGGACCTCTAATGACAAGGCACCTCAGAGGATTATTAAATTTATTATCTTGAAAAGATTGAATTTTCACAAGACTGTTGGGGAGCTAAGGGAAGGAAAAAATGTGGTAGTTAATTGAATTTGCAAGACACTGTCAATAAGAAGAAACTCAAGGGGATTCCATTTAAGGACAAAGGACGCCTGTCCTTTACTCTTAGGTATATATGGTGTGTGTGTGTGTGTGTGTGTGTGTGTGTGTGT
>CABHPR010138321.1:0-17400 GCA_902168415.1 Peromyscus melanophrys
TTTTTTTTTTCTAGTTCCATCCATTTCCCTGCAAATTTCATGATGTAATGTTTTCTACAGCTGAGTAATACTCCATTGTGTATCTGTACCACATTTTCTTTATCCAATCTTCGGTTTAGGGACATCTAGGTTGTTTCCAGGTTCTGGTTAGTACAAATAATGCTGCTTGAAACATAGTTGAGCAAGTGTCCTTGTAGTATGATTGAACATCCTTTGGGTTGTTCCCAAAGTGCCCAAGAGTAGCATCATTGATTCCCAATTTTCTGAGAAGTTGCCATACTGGTTTTCAAAGTGGCCATACAAGTCTGCACTTCCACCAGCAGTGGAGGAGTGTTCCCTTTGCTCCACATCCTCTCCAACATAAATTGTCATCAGTGTTTTTTATCATAGCCATTCTGATGGTGTAAGATGGTATCTCAGAGTAGTTTTGATTTGCGTTTCCCTGTTGACTAAAGATGTTCAGCAATTCCTTAAATATCTTTTGGCAGTTTGAGGATTCTTCTGTTGAGAATTCTCTGTTTAGATCTGTACCCTATTTTTAAATTGAATTATTTGGTATTTTGATGTCTAGTATCTTGTGTTCTTTATATATTTTGGAGATCAGCCCTCTGTCAAAAGTGGGGTTGGTGAAGATCTTTTCCCATTCTGTAGGCTGTCATTTTATCTTATTTACCATGTCCTTTGCCTTAGAGAAGCTTCTCAGTTTCAGGAGGTGCCATTTGTTGATTGTTGCTCTTAGTGTCTGTGCTACTGGTGTTATATTTAGGAAGTGGTTTCCTGTGCCAATGCGTTCAAGGCTACATCCCACTTTCTCTTCTATCAGGTTAAGTGTAACTGGATTTATGTGGAGGTCTTTGATCCACTTGGACTTGAGTTTTGCTCATGGTGATAGATATGGATCTGTTTGAAGTCTTCTATATGTTGACATCCAGTTATGCCAGTACCAATTGTTGAAGATGCTTTCTTTTTTCCATTGTACAGTTTTGGCTTCTTTGTCAAAAACCAGGTACTCATAGGTATATGGATTAATGTCAAGATCTTCAATTTGATTCCATTAGTTCACATGTCTATTTTTATGCCAATATCAACCTGACATTTTTTCATAAAATAAGCACTTTGCATTGGCTGATTTTTCTTCCTAGCATCTCTTCCTTCTTTTATTTATGTTTCTTTTCCTTTTAAATTTCAGTTCATATATCACTTTCTCAAATAGCTGTTTTAAGTCTATCCAAAAGAAATTAGGTAAGTGCTCAATGACTACTTTATAATCTTACTTTAGTTTCACTTTGATCTGCTACTTTCTAATATGCAGGACAGTGGTATTTCTAGTTTTCCTATTGCACTAAATTTCACTCTGTACTAAAATGACAAGCCCTTGACATGAGTAATCTTATCAGCATGGCATACCTTGCAGTCTGTCTTGAAAGTTAACAGCCACATAACAGGGTTGCTTAGTTCTGACTGAACAAAAATATATAAAAACAATAAAGCATAATTTCTTGTACATAAAATTTAAAATATCAATATCTCATACTATCTCATACAACAAACATGTTGAAAAACAAGAAGTGAATGTTTTGGTGTTTATACAAATTCAAACAGTATGTTGAGAGTTTATGTGTGTGTGTATGTATATGTACACACATGTATATCAACTGTTTTATTTCCTTTATAACATTTATATTTTTGTAAGAGTTCTGAAAATTTATTTTGAAAAGAGACTATTTTTAAGCTTAAAAAATTACTATCTTTATAATTGAAATGAGATGCAATAGTTTTATAATAAAATCGCACTGATTAGAAAACTATTAATTTAATGAGTTTGGTATAGAGAAAAAAATAACTTTTAAAAAGCAAGCACCATGAATTTGGATTTAGTAAACATCAGAAGGAATTGTGCATGGTCTCAAGTTAAAATAGGTCCCAAAAGGAATTGCTAAAGGAGAAAAGACTCTTTATTCCAGAAAGTGTAATTCATATCAATGAATAGAAAAAAAGATAATGATGAAATCACTTGAGAGATGGGTTAAATATTGTCATTTAAAGTGACTGACATGAGAAAAAGACATAGAACATGTATGGGGTGTGAGACTGAACCATTTTGACTAAGAAGTTAGTGATATTTAATAAAATAGACACCATCAAAAATAGATGAAACCTTTTGTACCATATATTTAATAATAAAATAACTCAATATATTTTCTAGCCTTTTGATTGACAAATCAAAAGTACTTTTATTTATTTTTTTTGAATTTATTTTATTTTATTTTACAATATAATTCAACTTTACATATCAGCCATAGATCCCCCCTGCCACCCCGCCCCCCTTTCCCCGGCCCATCCCCCATTTCCATCTCCTCCAGGGCAAAGACTTCCCCAAGGATTGAGATCAACCTGGTGGACTCAGCCCAGGCAGGTCTAGTCCCCTCCTCCCAGGCTGAGCCAAGGGTCTCTACTAAGCCCCAGGTTTCAAACAGCCAATTCATGTACTGAGCACAGGACCCGGTCCAGCTGCCTGGATGCCTCCTAAACAGATCAAGCCAATCAACTGTCTCACCCATTCAGAGGGCCTGATCCAGTTGGGGGCCCCTCAGCCATTGGTTCACAGTTCATGTGTTTCCATTCGTTTGGCCACTTGTCCCTATATTCCATCCATCCCTGGTCCCAACAACTCTAGCTCACATAAACCCTCCTCCTTCTCGCCAATTGGACTCCCGGAGCTCCACCCGGGGCCTGACCGTGGATATCTACATCTAGTTCCCTCAGTCACTGGATGGGGTTTCTAGTATGACAATTAAGGTGTTTGGCCATCCTATCACCAGGGGAGGTCAGATCGGGCTATTTCTTGACTATTGCCATCAGTCTATTGTGGGGGCATCTTTGTGGATTTCTGTGGGCCTCTCCAGCACTTTGTTCCTTCCTATTCTCATGTGGTCTTCATTTATCATGAACATTCCTTGTGTTTCCTCTCTGTACTTGATCCAGTTGGGATCTCCCGCTCCCCCAAGTTCTCTTTCCCTCGCCCCTCATTACCCCCACTCACGTCCAGACTGTTCATGTAGATCTCATCCATTTCTCCATCATTGGGTGATCCCCGAGTCTTTCTTGGGGTCCTGTTTTCCAGGTAGCCTCCCTGGTGTTGTGAGTAGCCGTCCAGTCACCCTTGTTCCACAACTAGTATTCTCCTATGAGTGGGTACATACCATGTTTGTCTTTCTGAGTCTGGGTTACCTCACTCAGGAGAATTTTTTCTAGATCCCTCCATTTGCCTGCAAACCTCATGATGTCATCGTTTTTCTCTGCTGAGTAGTATTCCATTGTATATATGTACCACAGTTTATTTATCCATTCTTCGGTTGAAGGGCATCTAGGTTGTTTCCAGGTTCTGGCTATTACAAATAATGCTGTACTTTTGAATCACAGTTAAGTAGATGGTTCTGTAGACAAAAGCACTTGCTTCAAAAGCATGAAGGCCTAATTTCAATCCTCAGAAAACAAATGAAGTGGAAGGAGAGAACAGATTTACCAAGTTGTCCTGTGACCCACACATGATATTTATGAACATATAAAGCATTATTTATAAACACATACATACTCATAATAAATATTCACATTATAAAAAATACTCTTAATTCGTATTTGAAGGACAGGAAATAATTGACCCCTTTACACTGTAATCAAAGAAAACACTTGTTGCATGAATCTTAAATGGTCTTATAATGAAAACCTGGAGCCAGATATTGGGGTAAATGCTGAAGAATCAGAGAGACAAAGGAATAAGACACTAGACAAACTTCTCACCACTACCGAATCCTCAGGCCAAGTGGAAGGCAACATTCTATCTCCACCAATCCTCTGAGTAAAAGCTTCTGAGTCCCCAGTTGAAAGGGGCCTAGTTCCTGTCTCCTCACACCTTATATACCTTTCTTTCCCCAGCGATACCACTTCCTTCCTAGTGCTGGGATTAATGGCATGTGTGCTTCCCAAATACTGGTAGCAAAGGCATGAAATCTGAAGTACTGTGATTAAAGGCATGTGACTCCCAAGAACTGGTATTAAAGGTGTGTGTCACCACTGCCTGGCTCTGCTTCTCTCCTAGATTGAGTCAATCTCATTTAGTCCAAGGTGGCTTTGAGCTCACAGATATCCAGATGGATCTCTGCCTCCTGAGTGCTAGGATTAAAGGTGTGTGTGACACTACTGCCTGATTTATATGTTTAATCTAGTGGTTCTCTCCTCTGATCCTCAGGCAAGCTTTATTTGGTCCACAATATATCACTGCATTTCCCCTTTTTTGTCTAAAATAATAAAAGAAGGTTATAACTAATGCAGTCAAGAATTACGTTAACAATGTCCAGTCCATGTTAATTTGACAGATTCAGAGAAAATGCTCCAATATTTATCCTATTTTGGTGAGTCGAAAATTTTGTACTTAATTCACTTTCTATCCTAATTTGTATCACTAACCCAAAACATCTTTTGATGTCTTTCAAATTTACACACTTCATACCTCTTTAGTGAGTTCCTTTTCTGAATTTGTTAACAAGGAAAAATATAACTATAACTATCTAGTTTTGCACTCCATCAGAGACCCAAGAAGGAAATAATATTACCTAAGTAAGCAGGAAGTGCAGGCAAGTGACTTCCAAAAATGGAAGAAATGACAGAAACAGCTGGCTACCTGTACAGTCACCCAAGTTTCCTCTACAGTGTTGGGGCATCCACCTTCTGCCTACAGGCCTATCATATATGACAGCCTTATTTGTGAAGCAGGATATACTGAAGGGTCTTCCTACCTTGTCTAGGCAAAGTTTGACAGTCCTTTCTTTTGTGTCCTGCCTGTGCATTTTGGACAGCATACTGTTAGCAGTCGAGACAGGGGTACTTTTTTTCCCCAGTGGCTAACTTTTGCCACAAAGAAAGTAAACTCCATATGGAGTTTCTTCTAACGCCATTCATCTTCTCTGAAGTAGACTGGTGCTGCCAGCAGCAGACGTGTCTCATTGTCATAAAAAAAAGAATATATGTTATTAAAACATCTTATATGCCATATTACAAATTATGCAAAATGAAACACATCCATCTACCAGATTTCATTCCTTTGAGTACCGTTAAGGTTACTTACTGGAGGTAGTGGAGTTTGATTGTATAAATAACAAGTACAACATTCCCTTATAATTTCCTTGGCTTGTTGCAAGGTTATAGAAAAATCCTTTTTCAAACACTTACTATGGACATGATGTTTTTATGAAATTCTGAGGCCTCCAGCACATTACCTATCAATAGTTTATCAATTTGGTCATTATTTTGTGCTAGAGGGCCTGGCAGACCCACATAGAATTGGATATATATAAGGGATATATATAAGGGATAATTCATATTCCTGATTATTTCTTGTAACTGAATAAATAACAAAGTTAATTCTGACTCATCAGGGATAAATTCAGCAGTTTCAATGTATAAAATCACTTTTTTCTGCATACTGTGAGTCAGTAATTATATTGAGAGTTTCCGTAAATCCATTAATACCATCAGTATGGCATATAATTCTGATTTTTGGACAGAATTACAAGGACTTTGAACCACTTTACTTAAATTTTCTAATTTGTAACCTGCCTTTCCTGATTGTTTTGCATCAGTATAAAATGTAGGGACTCCAGATATTGGTGTTCCCCATACAATACCAGGTAAGATCTGGTTAGTTCTCTTTATAAATTGAATTCTCTTGCTTTGGGGATATTTGTCATTAATCTCTCCAAAAATTACTGCAAGCTCTTTGTAAAGGTTTACTTTCTGCCCATAATTTGTCAATTTCATCATTAATTAAAGGTACTACAATTTCTGCTGTGTCTATTCCTGCTAATTGACGAAGTCTCAATTTTTCTTTTAAAATCAACTCAGAGATCTTTTCTACATAAGTTTTTAATTTTTTACTCTGTTTATGTTGTAAAAAGACCCATTATAAGATAATATTTTCCCTTTGCAAGAATATTCTTGTAGGAGAATGCTTAGAGGGTATAATAACCTAAATGCAATCAAGCTTTGGATCCAAATGATCCACATGTGCATCCTGTATTTTCTTTTCCACCAAAGCCAATTCACTCTCAGCTTCAGCTGATAATTCTCTTGGACTGTTTAAGTCCTTGTCACCATTTATAAGATTTTAAACAAATTACTCAGTTCATCATTTTTTTATTCCAATAATGGGCAGTAGATAGAAAATATCTCCCAGGAATTTTTGAAAGTCATTAAAAGTCTACAATTGATCTCTCCTAACTTGTACCTTTTGGGGTCTAACTTTTTGTAGACCTATTTTATATCCTAAATAATTAATAGAAACTCATCTTTGTATTTTTTCAGGAGCAATTTATAATCCCCAACAAGGCAAAATTTTCTTTATTTCTTCAAACATTCTTCCTAAAGTATATACATTTAAATCTGCTAGTAAAATGGCATCCATGTAATGGTAAACTATAGATTGAGGAAATTGTTTATGTATTACTTCCAATGGCTGTTGTACAAAATATTGGCACAGGGTTGGACTATTTAACATTCCCTGTGGGAGAACCTTCCCTTGAAATCTCTTAACAGGCTGTGAATTATTAAAAGTAGGCACCGTGAAGGCAAATTTTTCTCTGTCTTTTTCTTGTAAGGGTATTGAAAAGAAATAGTCTTTTAAATCTATAACTGTAAGAGGCCATCCTTTAGGTAACAGAGAACGCAAAGAAATTCCAGATTGTAGAGAGCCCATTGGCTGAATTACCTGTTCTCTAATCCTCAGGCAAGCTTTATTTGATACATATTATATCACCACAAACACTAAAGGAAATGAGTGGGACAGAAAAATTATAATATTCTACTATTTTATGATTAGAACAAAAAGACAATCTAATCCCAAAATTGGAATAGCTTTGTTTGCCACACTACTATTCTGCCTTGTGTTTCATAAGAGACAAAGCAATGTTCACCTTACTATACAATTGCACTGATTAGTCCAATTCCATAAACATGGTGAATAGCTTAATCAGCAAATTACTCCTGTTATGGTCTAAAGTTAATGCAATTGCATGAGGAATGGTTAGAAAATTTATGAGGCTTTTAACAAATTTCTTCTTTCAATAACATAGATTGGTGTTATTGAGCTGGTAACTGACAAGTAAATAAAATGGGTCAAACATATACTCACTATAAAAAAATAGACATCATGGTGTGTGTGTGTGTGTGTGTGTGTGTGTGTGTGTGTGTGTGACAAATTAAAGTTAAAACACAAGATTATTTGAATAATGTACTACTGATGCCTCAAAAGTAAACAAGAGAGAAACATTACATTATTTTTATGTGTATGGTTAGTTTGCCTGTGTGTGCCTCTGCACCCAGCATGTGTGCCTGGAGGCTGGAAAGATGACTCAGGAGTTAAGAGTAAAGCTACTCTTCCAGGCGACTTAGATTTATTTTCAAGCACCCACATCAAAGCTCATAAACTCCCCATTCTCATCAGCAATACAAAAGGAACAAGGATTGAAAAAACACTCCTAGAAGACTCCTTTGACTAAAGAATATTTTTTGGAGGGGCTGGAGAGGTGGCTCAGCCATTAAAGGCTAGGCTCACAACCAAAAATATAAGAATATTTTTTTAAAAATTGGGAAGATCTCCAATAAGACCACCTGCATTCATGGGTACACGTAACAACCATTCAACAGCAATGCTTTCTAAAAACAAAAGATGGAAGGGCTCTCAATTTGTCATCTTCTGCTGTTTTTGCTTTTCTTTCATCTATCTATCTATCTATCTATCTATCTATCTATCATCTATCTATCTATCTATCTATGTATCTGTTTATTTAAATGAACAAGTGGGGTGGCATACAAATTCTGGTTTCTACTGTCATAAACTCACATCCTAAAACTAAAAGTTTAGCTGCATTGTTTTTAACAACAAAATGAAGAACATTCCCTCAAAGAACCAAGAATTCTTCTCTCAATCCTTCATTACACTCAAAATTTTGATAATAGACTCATACATATACTTCACCTAAGAACATTTGGGCATGGTAAATAGGCATTTGAAAGATAGTATTAGTTCTCAGTAGGAGGAGATATGATGATTCCAACGGAAACTGAATCTGATCATGTTAGAGCACCTGGCTTACATATATCTGGTGAAAATAGACATCACACATACCGCTCAAAAACTACAATTGCCATAAATCCATACAATCACTTGGCTATAGTATTTGAATGTGAATAACAAAAATGTATTTGGACGCAATAAAAAAGTTTGAAAATGTTTTTGTACCTTAACTTAATCATCCCAAACTGAAACTATTGGACATGTTCATATTTTTTTTATTAGAGAAATACTAGGGTGTCTTGGAGCGTAACGGGCTTTCCTCGGTTCTTGGTGAGCTAACTCAATTGCTATGAAAGCCTTTCCAAGCCAGTGGCTCCGAGGTTGTCATCTCAAAAATTCAAAGAATGAAATTCATGAACTACAGAGGATAAGTTTTCGAAAGAAGGCAGAACTTCTGTATAGCTGTAGGAGTCCCAGAAATGAGGGCACTGTCGAGTTATGAGACTGGGGCTTTCATAAAGGATTTGTAGTAGTCACTGGAATGAGGCATGAGGAGGGTAGGAACCTGGCCAAACCAGTTGGCCCTCACAAGGCCCTCACTGTCTCCTCTCAGTTTCAGTCATGTTCTCATCTGTAGCTTCCAGTAAGTATGACAGATAAGGAAGAATCAAGGATTCAGAACTCTCTTGACATTCTTGACCTCCAACAAAGACATTCTCAGAACATTTGCTTTGGGGTCTCTGCTCTGTCTGACCAGTTTCTATCTCCTGTTCTCATCACTTTGAGAATAAACAAACCACTGTGCTACATGCATAGACTGGAAGAAAAACCAGCAAGATAAAGGAATTCACTACTACATATTTAGAACCTTAACTGAATCTCAAATATAGTACAGAAAGAAAAGAAATCCAGATTCAAGGGCTACACACTAAACTGTTCCTATCATGTAAAAATATGTGAAGTGTAATATCATAGGGACAGAAATCAAATTATTGCTGGCAGGGGATATGTGGAACAGATTTTTAAATATTAAGATGGAACTTTAAGAATGATGGGAATATCCTGTGTCATGATTATGATGTCTTAATCTGATCACACAGAAATATATATGTACAATGTATATCAAAATCCAAACATTATATATACTTACTAAAGTAAAATATAATATGTGAAAATAATAGTGTTTTCTATTTCTGCCTCACAAATTATTTTCAAACTCAAAATATTGTGGCAAGAAACATTTATTAACTGATGATATTTGTGGGTCTGAAACATAGGATCAATTTGGCCCGGAGCCTCTGGCTCAGCATCTCTCACCAGCTGCAGTGATCTGTGTGCTGGGGCTTCAGCCATTGCATGGTTCATTGAGGAAAGAACCACTTCCAATTTACTCATGAGGCTGTTTGCCAAGTGAGCTCAGCACTGCTTTGCCCAGGGCCTCTCAATTCCTTGCCAACTGGTCTCTCTTTAGGATAGCTTACTGCATAAGAGACTGTAGATGATGAAAAAGGAGGAGGAGGAGGAGGAGGAGGAGGAGGAGGAGGAGGAGGAGGAGGAGGAGAGAGAGAGAGAGAGAGAGAGAGAGAGAGAGAGAGAGAGAGAGAGAGAGAGAGAACAGCTTTTGAACCTTACTTTATGAGTAATGTCCATCATTTTTATATTATTGTCTTCATTAGAAGTGGGACCAGGATCTGTCCTTGGCACATGAGCTGACTTTTTGGAACCTATTCCCTGTGGTGGGGTGCATCTCTCAGCCATGATGCAGGGGGGAGGAGCTTAGTCCTGACTCAACTTGATACATTATGCCTTGTTGACTCCCATGGGAGGCCTTACACTTTCTGAAGAGAGGATGGGGGAATAGAAAGGAGGTGGGGAGAGGGAATATGAGCAGATGAGGGAGGGGAAACTTTGATTGGTATGTAAAATAAATTAAAAAATTAACAACTAAAAAAGAAGAAGTGAATTACTATATCCAGTCTACACTGAGAGGCATGGAGGAAATTACTACACAGAAATAACACTTGGTAGAAAAATCACAGGGCATTTTACAACTACCTACTGTATAAACTGTGTCTCAGTAAGACTGAGTTTTCAAAGAGAAATGTGAAAAATAAGAATTAAACTAGAATCACATACTTAGAGGCAACTAAAGAATGGCATTAAATTATACTAGATTGTTATGACAATATAAGGCTGAGATTCATATCAACAGCATGCCAGAAATATCTGAGGTGAGGAGAACCAATACCTGAGGATGTGATGGAGAAGATGGAGACAGAGGCAGGACATGGCCAGTTAAAAATGGAGGTTTAGGAAAAGAACTTAAAACAAAGAATATAGTTGTCACCTACTTAGAAGAGAGAAGATGAGCTTGAAATTAATGAGTTACTAATGGTGATCTCTGAGAACTACAAAGAGAAAAGGAAAAACATAACTAGTTGTATAATGGAGTAAACAAAGTCATAGCAGATTAACAAATTAACCCCTCCCTGCTCCCCACATGTCTATTAGATTTGAAAAATTTACTATCGAATCTCAGTTCCCTATGGACTGTCATGAAAGAGACACAGGAGCCAGAAAGAGCCTTACAGAGATCTACCTTGACAGCAATTCATGTGAAGAAAGCCTTAAAGCGTCTAGCTGAACACACAGGTCCAGTATGTGCCAACAGTGAAATTAATTCCCTTAAAGGTCAATTCAGTATATAAGCTACCTTAAAAATAATCATGTCCAAACAAGGGATATTCCCATGCACCATTATGCTTATATCACAACAGAATTAAATGATGGGGTACATAGTTTATTTGTTGGTAAGAATGACCTTTAATATTTGAGAGACAACAGGAGTCCTCTATGGTAGTGTATGCCTGTAATCCCAGCACTAGGGATATAGACTCAGGAGAATCAGAAAATCAAGACTAACACTCCCTATTGAGTGAATTTAAAGACAGCCTACAAATGATGGCAACCTGCCTCAGTCAACTCTTGCTCCTGCAAAACTGAAGACCTCACAAAAAAATTAATAGAAAGTCAAACCTGACATGGAAGGCAATGGCTAAGGAGTTTATTTTTTATTAAGGTAATATGTAGCAAAAGCATATGCACATAGTAAAATAAAAACATATTTCATGCTTTAACATAGTAAATACTTTGTAGTTATGTAAGTTGAAGCCATACATAAGTACAAAATGTTTGAAATATTCATCTAAGCTGCTAAATTAACCAAAGACTCTCTATGGTTATGGAAAATCTTCAGTGAGAACTCAAGCTCAAATTGTTGCCTATATTGGAAAAGGCCAAAGACACCAGTGTATAGCAATTACACCAGCCAGAACCAGTGTTTGATCACCAGCAATAAATAAATAAATTAATAATTAAAAAAAAATTTTAATTGAGTTAAGCTGCAGGAATACATCCCAAAGACCAATTTTACAATATGTGATTACAGTTAACAATGACCTATTACAAAAGACTGTGTCATTGTGATAGGACAGCAATGACTTTGATCACTTGCTGCCTCTCCATATTACATCTACTTCAGGTAAATTGTTGGATATGAGTGTATTTTGTACCAGCAGGCTGAAATATTTTGTTTATCTGATAAAGTGAACCAGATTTATATGTGTAAAAAGCAAACTTCCATTGACTACTAAGGTTGGGTTGTATGTTGTCAACGTAAATGACCACATTTATGGTCCTACTTGAGTGTAAACTGATGATTGCCTGTGAATTTAATTTTGTTTACTGAAATTTGTAGATGAGGAAATTCAGCTGGCTACTATAGTGCATGACTGTTTATCCCAGCACTCACAAGGTTATGACAGATGTGCCATGCATTTAAGTACAGACTGTACTAGAGTATGAATCTCTGCTTCAGCAAACAAATAACGACAACCAAAAATGTAAAGCAAAGGATGAAACAATTTTATGATAAATGTTACAGAACTTCCATGGAACCGATTGCTAAACAAGAGAACAATTGGCCATAGCTGAAAAGGAGGCACAAGAAAAGTTAAACACACTAACACCTTGTATTCTCTGGTCAGAGGAAGAAAGGATGAAGGGGTAGAAAACAAGCAAACGGGACAAAGAAGGGACTTCATTTATATTCTTTGAAATGAAAATGATTGCTAATTTAAAATTTCTGCAGAGTGAGCCTAAGAACAAATAATATTCAAGACAAAATTAGTACCACAGTGTAGTACAAAACATTATAAACTAAAATTATAAAGATATTCATGACATGACACATAGATGTAAAAAGATACATTTATCTACCATATATCCCACAAGTAGTATAAATATTTCACAAATAAAAGAGTAGAAAAATGGAAGAGAAGAAAAGGTCAAATTCTTAATATAGAAATTTTTTTCTTTAGGGACCTCCCAGCTAAGATTGTCTTTGTTAAATTTAACACATGCAGGAATAAAAAGAAGTTCCTGTAATTTTCATAATTAAAAAATATTTTTAATTAAATTGAAAAACAGAGTAGCTTGTTTAAGAGTGGGAATGGGTGTACTGATTAACTACAGATGGAAGTGTACCCTGAGAGACAAATCAGCAAGTTCTACGAAATTGTGAAATATGCCAGTGTGCATTTATTATGAACACCAGCCTAAGTCAGAAAGAGTGTATGATGCACCATAAAGACCAGTCAAGCCTACAAGTTTATCTCTTGATAACCATAAAATTAATTTAAATGATTTATGTTATGAAAATATATACAGAGAATTAAAATAATAAACTATATTAGAATGCACTGATATAAAGTAAGCATGTTATGGATTAAGTGAGAGGTAATTTGCAGAACAATGTATAAAAATACTATGTGTTATATGGCCAAGGTATAGAAAATTGTTAATAGTAATTAGCCTTAGAAAAGGTACAGATAGGGAGGAAAAAATGGAGAGGAAAACTTCCTTTCTCTCTGTCATTTCTATAGTTATTTGCTAAGAAAAAATCCTAGTTATACTCTTAACTATATTAAAGTGCAGTAATCAATAAAGCTATATTCTCAAGCATAAGAAACACTACAAAAACATGCTTTAAAGGTTTTTACTAAGACTGAGAGGGGCTCAGTCCTTTCCATTTCATTTGCTACAGAATAAGATAAGGTATAAACATTGTAAGAATGAAAAACTAGGGGATGTGTACATGGCTTAGTCGTTAACATGCTTGCCAAGCATGTGTGAGGGCCTTAGTTTGTCCTGCAGTACACAAAAGAAAAAAAAACAGGCACAATGGCACATGCTTGTAATCCCAGCACTGGGAGATGGACACCAGAGGGTCCCTGGGGCTGGCTAGTAGTCAGTCTAGGCAATCGAGGAGCTCTAGGTTCAGTGAGAGAGCCTATCTCAAAATTAAGATAGTCAATGAGAAAGGAACACACGCAATGTTGACCTCTGACCTACACACACACACACACACACACACACACACACACACACACACACACACACACACACACAGGAGAAATGAAACTCTGTTCAACACTAAGAACAGCTGGGCTGTGATGGCACATGTTTTTAATCCCAGCAACCTGGAGGCAGAGACAGGTGGATCTCAGATCTCTGAGTTCAAGGCCAGCCTGGTCAGAAGAGCAAGTTCCAGGACAGCCAGGGCTACACAGAGAAACTTTGTCTCAAAAAAACAAATAAAAAATAAATAAAAATGAAAAAAATAAATAAACACATCTTCAAAAAAAGAAAGAAAGAAAAGAAACTTTACAAAAGATGTTAATGGCGTGCTAATTCTTTGGTGTATAAACTATTCAGTGAGTTTTGGTGTTTTTTTTTTTTCTACAAATAATTTGATTTATTAAGAACAAGATGGTAACTGTTTGAGTAGCAGTCGTCACATGTCTTCCCACGTCCGGTTGTTTCAAGTATGGATCTGCCAGCCCAACAGCTACTTGGCAAATAATGACACTGCTTTCAAGACAACCTTGGTGTGTTAAATAACCTGCTACCACTCTGAAGGGATTTCCTTTCAGTTAAATTACCCATTAATGCTGAGACCTAAACCCCTGCTCCAGAAGGTACAGCTCCTGTCTTCATTGCTCTAGACATCTTTTACGTGCTTTGGAAGACATGACTCCAATGCAAGCCTGGGTCTAATACATGCCTGTGATCGATCCTTCTGTGGGGCCAGTGGCTGGTGGAATTGTGCTGTGATTGCTTCAAATACAATCTTTCACTCGCAAGCCACAACCATGGCACACCCCTTACTGGCTGCAGAAGTAGTTGCTCAGCTCATTTTGAACCGTAGCTGGAAACCCCCTCCTGTGCTATTCCCTGGTGATGCCAATAAAAGGCATTTTCCAGATGGCCTTTGATCCTGATTTGTGATTTTTATCTTAAGCAGTGTAGCTGGCAACAGGGCTTAGCAGAGCAGCAGAAGCAGAAGCAACAGAGGTGCTGGCAGCCACTGCCACTAAGCAAAAGCGGTAGAGGCATGAAGACAGCTGAAGAGTTTCAGGTGGCAGTCAAGGGCAGGATAGGAGGGGTGTAAAAGTCATCGAAACGACGAAGAATGGAAGGCAAGAGAACACAGAGTCAAACACCGCAGGCTGCCAAAGGTGGAGCAAAAGGGATGAGAGACTTCAGAACACGGAAAGAAGTCCTGGGAATCACCAAACCTTGAAGGCGAAGGGTCCCGCCCAGCAAAGGCTCAGAAGTTGCAACACTCGCTGTTACAAAAGTTGAAGGTCTTGACACTTGAAGCTTGAGAGTGGGAACATAAACTGCTATGAAAAGAGAGGGTCAGACACACAAGGCTTGGGGGCTATGACATTAGTTGGCATTGATTCTTGCTGACTGCTGTTGCCCCCAGACTTTACTGAGACCAGATTTCCCTAGCCACTGTGTGCCGGGTCACTGGCAATCAGAACTCGAAGGAGGGAGCTTTTCACTTGGAACTGAGGGCCTGACGCCTCTAAGAACTCTGTCTCTAGTCCTAGGATCCTGAGGGTGTAAGCCTCCTACCAAGGGCCCACGGCTACCCATACTAGAAATATTCCTTTCCTAGTCACAGTTTCCACCTGAATAAGGCAGAAAGATGCCAACTAGTTCATTAATATTATTGATGACCCAGATCAAGGCTCCCCTTTGGGGTCCTAAAGAAGTGAAGGACAATGATGATCCTGCCTTGTGACTGACAAGTATCCACCTGAATTTTGTTACAGTGTCAGCCAAAATTAGTAAGACTGATAAGATTTTGCTTTGGGTTTTGACCTTGGGTGCCTGTTCTCAGTAAGACCTAGAAGGCCAGGAACACCGACCAGGCAAAGGGTCCTTCAAGTGCACCAAGATGCTGTGGTAAGATACTCCTGTTGAGTTCACAGAATTATCATTCCCCATGCCATTGAGTATTTAGACCCTGACCTAGGCACCAAAACAGAAACCATGGGAGACAAGGAAAGATCTTGAACCCTAGCCGGGCGGCGGCGGCGCACGCCTTTAATCCCAGCACTCAGGAGGCAGAGGCAGGCGGATCTCTGTGAGTTCGAGGCCAGCCTGGGCTACAGAGTGAGTTCCAGGAAAGGCGCAAAGCTACACAGAGAAACCCTGTCTCGAAAAACCAAAAAAAAAAAAAAAAGAAAAAAAAAGAAAAAAGATCTTGAACCCTACTACACACTTGGACTAAGGTGAATTCAAAATCAGTGAAGAGTAGAGTTGTTCTTGGCATGCAGGTTATTATTATTTATCAATTCTGACATGTAAAAATTCTTTGACTTTTATTTATATGTTTTTGTCATATGTCTAAATGTGCCTGTTAGTATATTATTATAGGAAAACAAATCAACTTAAAGAACAGTGAGTGCCCATTTATCACAGAAACGTAAGTGTTTGAGACCTGCTAAATATTAGCAGATTTATAGAGAACCCATGTTTAAGTAGGACATCTCCCCCACCCCGAGCTCATGGGACTAACATGCAAGGCTCTCACCATTGCTGAAGAAACAACTGTCTGGAATATTTTAATTACTTTTTTCTCCACGTTGGTGAGACATTTGGCTCTCCCAAGGTCCTGTTACCCTAGAGCCTGACTAGATAATGTTATATGGTATTTCTATAGGATCAAATAACCCTGCATTTCCTATTCCAATTTACTATTTTAAAGAATACTCATGTAGAATTAAGTCTTAAATTAACCCTTAATGTGTCCTGCAAATCTTTGGCAAATACACTAATATTAGTTTATTAAAAATAGAAAGACCATCAACATATATATATATATATAAAATATGTATATATGTATGTTAGTACACATTTTTACAGTGTTCGCCAGTCAATTTGGAACATGCTTGTTTTGGAACACGAATGTTTAAGTTAAATGTAAATACTCTGGAGTTGTTAGAGTACAGGGCATCTGGCTTAATCAGTGGGACTGAAATTCTAATACTTTGTATGTCATAAATGAAAATATGTGAAGAGAAAAGTAAACTATAATTCAAGGTGTCAACTGTGAAAAGAGTTCAGTGGAAAAAGACTAACTTTATAAAAGATCACACCAGACTTTCTTGGAAGGGAGCAAGAAAGGAGATGACAAGTGGGTCAGGGATGAAGGGAAGGCGAGGAGCTCACGCACACATTTGAAGGTCGAAAGAAAGAGAGTGTTCAAGAGTAAGAAAGGATTTGATAGAGCAACACTGGACACCAACAGAGAGTACAAGTCTTACAAATTCAGTAGTTCAGAATGAACAAATGCATGCACACTTATCACCAAGGAGAGAATTTGAATCTGGAAGACCTAAGCCTACACATATATGAACTATATAGAAAATGGCTCTTCTAGTTAGTGAGAAGAAATGGGCTAGTAGTAGGCAACCACTTCACTATAAAAGAATAAGAGAACCCATGCTCAACATTTTACTTCATTTCTTTAAACCCAAGAGAAAACACTTTGTTTATTTGACACTCTAGCTTTCCTTTCGATGTTTGATGCTGGCAATGTTGAAATGTTGAGTGCACCCTCCTTTATCACTGATATTTGCAAAACCTGTGCTTTAAAGGGGTTCATTAGCCACGCCACACTTTGGCTCACTTTTCAGCTTGTTTCATGTCATCAAAAGACACACTAAGTATAAGAGCCTCTCCTATTTAATCTCCAAAGAAATGCCTTCATTATTGCAAGGATTTTTTTCTTTTATTAAAAATGGCATTTTTTTTCACATAATATATCCTGATTAAGGTTTCCCCTCCCTCTCCTCCTTCCAGGTCTTCCCCATCTCCCCTTCCATCCAGACCCACCCCTTTTCTGTCTCTCATTAGAAAACCAACAGACATCTAAGGGATAATAATAAAATAAGATAAGCTTTAAAAAAAAA
>CABHPR010138322.1:465-13595 GCA_902168415.1 Peromyscus melanophrys
GTGTGTGTGTGTGTGTGTGTGTGTGTGTGTGTGTGTGTGTGTGTGTGAACTTCCTGTGTAGCAGGAAGGGGCCCAGGACTTAGGGGACCATTGAGCTGCTAGCCTGGGGCCTACTTTGAAAGGACTTATGACAGAAACCTGGGTGAGGGGTAAGGAGGGGTGAGCTGCAGGTCCAGTTGGCCCAGCCAGGTGTCTAGGTGGCCCCTCTCAGTTTCAAGCATGAAGTTGCATACAGGCCAGGCAGAGGGTATCTTTAGGAGACAAGAAAGACAGGGGAAGCACAGCTCTCTTCTGGCACCTCTGGCCCCTGGCAAGGGCATTCTCCAACTGCTGCTTTGGAGTCCCTGCCCTACCTTATAGCCAGAAGGTTTCTCCAGTCCTGCCCGGCCCCATGGTCCCTCAGCTGCTTACAAAATAATCATTCAGAGGCTTAATATTAATTATCAACTGGATGGCCTATGGCTCAAGCCTCTCGCTAGCTGTCTCTTATAACTTAGCCCATTTCTATGTATCTATAAGTTGCCAAATGGCCGTGGCTTACCAGTACTTTCACATCTTGCTTCTCCTGGTGGTGGCTGGCGTCTCTCTCTCTCCTCTGCCTTTCTTCTTCCTGTCTCTCTCTTTAATTTCCCACCTAGCTATAACCTGACTTGCCACAGGCCAACAGCTTAATTTATCAACCAGTCAGAGCAACACATATTCACAGCGTACAGAAAGACATCCCCCAGCACTACCTGGCCAGTTTCTATGTCCTGTTCTCATCAGGAAGACCAGACACCAGATGGAGAGTGTGACACTGAGCCCACAAGACCTCTTGACCTCTGTGACAGCTGTGCACCCTCTCCATTCACTGTTTAAAGACTAATCACAATTGACTGGTTAGAATTTCGGCCCAAGGGCTGGAGAGATGGCTCAGGGGTTAAGAGCACCGGCTGCTCTTCCAGAGGTCCTGAGTTCAATTCCCAGCAACCACATGGTGGCTCCCAACCACCGGTAATGAGATCTGGTGCCCTCTTCTGGCCTGCAGACATACATATTGTATACATAATAAATAAATACATCTTAAGAATTTCGGCCCAAATTCAGTCTAAGTGACACAATTCATAGCCACATGCTGGCAAGTCAGTAGTCCTGGCCTGTAGAGAGAGTGACCCTGGCCCTCACTCCTCAGGGGTGGCCTGGGCATCACAGTGCTGCTTCTGTACCTCCAAAGGTGGAGAGTCCCCTCCTCCCCAAAAGTTAGTTCACAGGTAATTTTTCCAGCCATGCTTTCATGATGTAGTCTTTTTGAGTGGAAAAGATAAAATGGTGGATTTGAGCTGAAGAATCAGATGAACCTGGGGAACGGCTTCTGCTGTTGCCTGAAGTATCCCTGGCTGATCGCTCTGACTCTCCATGATCCACAAGCAATTACATCTGAGAATCGGGTCACCCCGTCTACACAACAGTGTGGGTCCCCATGTGAGCCTTCCACAGGCATGGAATGATGACCATGCAGGCTCTGTAGGGGTGAGGGACAGAGAACTCAGCTAGATTTCCATAGATTTCAGGGGGTCAGGAAGGATGAGGTACTGGAACTCCAAGACCACACAAATCTTCCTGCTCCCATGGGAGTCTCTGGTGTGTACCTCACATCTGCCTAAATGAAATGTCCATAGGGATAGCATTAGTGACTCTTTAGGATGACAAGGCCAACCCTGTGGGCATTGCCCCTGCCTGGTTCTCTTGTGTTTTACAAAGACAGTTGCACGTCACAGCCTGACTTCCCTGAACCCTTCTTGGCCCAGCATAACTGCATGGAGCATGAGAACACGCCTCAGATGGGGCTGTGTCTGCCGTTTTCATAGCAATGACCATCACTCAAGGAAATCTCCCTATACAGCAGGTCCTAAGTTAAGAACTGACCCATGTTTTCCCTGGGGTGGAGCTAACATTTCAACCAGCTACCACTCCCCTACCCATTCCACGTTCACTGGTCCATCTTCTCCGTACAGCATACATGACACTTCCTGAAGAGCAGCAAACTTTATTCCCTACAGTTAGCTCAGGGGCCTGCAGAAATGGTTAAATGTTGAATAATATCTTCTACTTAAATAGTGGATATGAGATACCACACTCGAAGCCTCTATTGAGCATCTAAATGACCCAGCTTTATCTTACATGTCCTTTTGCTCTACCTCAGAAGTTGGCACCTACCTGTGTCAAAGCAGCTGTCTCATAGTCTGGCCTGTTGTATATGGGATGGTCTAACAAGGGAGCTCAGCCCAGCAAAGATTCTTGATAATGGATATTGAGTAGCCAGCCAATCAGATCTCCTCTCTTAGGGAATTGGGACTAACGTAAGTCATCCATTTGTTAGTGGCAGATACTTATATTTTGTTTTGACATGTGACATCCCCCTCTCACTGGCTTACAGTAACAAAAGCTTATTTTTTTTCTAAACACACTATGTGTAAATTATAAACCACCAATTGTGGCTCTGTCCATGTGTAGTTCACTCTGGGACCTAGGAAAATGGAGTGTCTCCTTCATGGAGCTGGGCCAAGTCTGTGGCTAGGGAGGGGAAAGCAGAACCACTTGGTTAAGTTATCTTCTTGGAAGACTCAAACTCACATGGAATTGGCCAGAGCAAGCCTCATGGTCAGCCTGATCTCCATGCATAACCCTTCCAAAGGAATGTTCCATAGAGAAGGTCATGGTATAGCTTGAATAAAATACAATAGCTAGGGTAACTGTCAGGGGAGTGTACATGTTTTAGGGTTTCTATTGCTGTGAAGAGACACCATGACTGTGGCAACTCTTATAAAGGAAACATTTAATTGGGGCTGGCTTATAGTTCAGAGGTTTAGTCCATTATCATCATGGTGGGACATGGCAGCATGCAGGCAGAAATGGTGTTGGAGAGTTAGCTGAGAGTTCTACATATTTCAGGGAACAGGAAGTGGTCTGTCTCACTGGGTGTGGCTTGAGCATATATGAAACCACAAAGCCTGCCTCCACAGTGACATACATCCTCCAACAAGGCCATGCCCATTCCAGCAAAGGCACACCTCCTAATAGTGCCACTTCCTTTGGGGGCCATTTTCTTTCAAACCACCAACAGTACACATCTGAATTTTCAAATATTACCCTTTCCATCTATTTACCCATAATCTACAGTTAGTTGTGGACTAAATTTGCCATTTAATATATAAATTACTGAATGGCAAGATGGAACTATGGTGGGAGACATCACAGAAGCTGGATGGAGTAGCTTCTGTTGGTTTTAATGCAGCAGCGCTGTTTACCAGGAGAGAAAAGCCACGAGGCACAACAAAACCCACTACAAGAGTTTGTTAGGAGAAGGGAGGGACAGGAAAGGATGTGATCAGGCCTGTTTGAAAGACATGTGCGGGGGCTGGAGGGATGGCTCAGAGGTTAAGAGCACTGGCTTTTCTTCAGGAGGTCCTGAGTTCAATTCCCATCAACCACATGGTGGCTCTCAATCATCTGTAATGAGATCTAGTGCCCTCTTCTGGCCTGAAGGCATACATGCCGGCAGAGCACTGTGTGTACATAATAAATAAATCTTAAAAAAAAAAAAAGAAAGAAAGACACGTGCGGAGAGAGAGGAAAAAGGAGAAGGGTGGAGAAGAAGGGGGAAGAGTCTGTGACCCGCTTTTTATGGATTCCCCCTGCACATGCGCATATGGGCTTGCAGAGCTATACCCCGCATGCACATAGATTGCATGATCACGCTGCTCACAAATTATGCGATCATGCAGCGGATGAATTATGTAGGATATAAGGCCCTGGGATGACTAATTGTTTTGCCAGCACATACACAGTCATGTAGCTGGGGGAGTGGCCAGTGGCCATGAATTCCAACAGCTTCTACCTGTGATCGCAGTACTTGGGAGAAGGATGTTGAGTTTGAGTCAAGCCATGGCTACATAGTGAAACCTATTTCAAAAAACAAAGCATCTTGGGCTGGAGAGATGGCTCAGAGGTTAAGAGCACTGGCTGTTCTTCCAGAGGTCCTGAGTTCAATTCCCAGCAACCACATGGTGGCTCACAACCATCTGTAATGAGATCTGGCGCCCTCTTCTGGCCTGCAGGCACACATGCAGCCAGAACACTGTATACATAATAAATAATTAAATCTTAAAAAAACAAACAAACAAAGCATCTCACAAAATTACCACCACCACTATCGCCAAACAATAAGAAATAATCAACAGCCATAATGGAGACGGCCTGGACTTTGAAACATAACCAGCAATAGTGTGCAGGCTCTGCTAGGAAGATGCTCACCCATTTTTGAGAAATACACCACGTGAGGCAGGGCACACTGGGACGCACATGTAACATCTGGATGTGGATTCTGGGAAAGCGGTGAGGTCCATGACAGCAGGCAGCTGACATAGACTGTTGCTTGGCCTATACGTATTAGCTAGTTACTTTTTGTTGCTACGATCAGATACTGTAACTGTGGCAGTTACTGGAGTTGGTCTTGGCATATAGTTCCAGAAGGATAAGAGGCCATCATGGCAGGGAAGCATAGCAGGAAGCTGAGAGCTCACATCCTCAACTGCAAACGGAAGTAGAGAGAGCAAGCTGGAAGCAGGGCAAGGTTACAGAGTCTCCCCCAGTGATGGACTTCTGCCAGGAAGACTGTACCACCTAACCCCACCCCCAAACAGCACCATGGACTGTTACAGGAGGCCTGTCAATGATGACCGCTCAGACCCAGTTTATAGCCAATTGAAAGTCTTTATTCCAGCCAGCTGGGACTACACTCGGGCATTTGGGGACCCAAGTGTAGCCCCCTAAGCATTTAGACCAAGGGGCTTTTAAGGCAAGAATGTCTTGGTATTTAGCTCAGCAGCTGCCAGGGGGAGATTTGCACAAGCAAGCAGCTTAACAGAAGTTAAGTTAGCTGGGGCATCTTGGCCTCAGATCTTGGAATAGAGTTGGGTAGTTTTCCATAGGTTTCTCCATCAAGATCAAACCTGATATAGCCTCAACAAGAATACAAGATGGGGGAATCTCCGCACTGTCTTGCCCTGTCACACAACTGGGGACTAAGTGTTCAAATCCTGAACCCTGGAGGGTATTTCTCATTCAAATCCACCATACCTCACCATGGATGCTAAGGACAGATCCTTCCTCTAGTTACCTGCATCTACCCATTTCCAACCTGTTTTGTAGCCTACACACACACACACACACACACACACACACACACACACACACACACACACGAATTCCTAATGGACTGAAAAAATACATGTATGTATGGTGTCCATGAAAGTTCGCGCATTTGTATGCATGTGGGCTCATACTCTCCTCTTTTTTTTATTGAGGGACGGTCTCTTGCTGAATGCAGAACCCACTGATTCTGGTTGGTCTAGCTAGCCAGCTTGCTTTTGTTCTGGAATTACAGGTAGCCACCATGTCTGGCCAGCATTTACATGGATTCTAGGGATCAAAACTCTGGTCCTGAGTCTTGTGGATAAGCAGGTGTTTTATCAACTGAGCTATATCCATAGTCCTCTAGTAGACTTTGTATACACTTCACTGTTGGCTGAAAGTAACCAGTCAATAAAAAGTCCCACACTATTTTTTTGTTTTCTTTCTTTCTTTCTTTTTTTCTGTGTGGCAGGCACTGTGCTAAGTGTCTTATATATTTATTTTCTATCACTTTCTTGGAGAAGACAAGCATGGAAAAGCAAATTGCTGGTAAATAAGACCCATAGACACTATTCCTTGGCTAATCAGAAAATTTAAATGGAAAGTCAGGAACCATTATCATCACAGGAATTGGTCATTGATCCTTACCAACTATAGGAACAGGAAATAACCTTTTGGCTTTCCTGTCTCCATCTTTGGCTAGGGCTGGTGAGACAGGAAGAGAAAAAGAGATACTCAATCCATTGTAAATAAGGCTGGTACTCTTCAGTGTTGGGGAGATGTCTCAGTGGATAAGAGCACTTGCTATACATGGAAGAGAACTCAAGTTCAAATCCCCAGCAACTATGTAAAAGCTGCAATGGTAATGTTTAACCCCTTGATTGAAAGGACAGGTAGACCAGTATAGCCAAAATGGCAAGCTTCATGTCAGTCTCAAGAGTCTCTGACACAAAAGAGTAAGGCAGAGAGTGACTGAGGAAGACAATGTATTCGGGCCTCTGGATGACTTGGGCCCATGCACCTCACCACTACATACATGCACCAACACACATAAATCACAAAGCAGAAACAATGAAAAAAATCTGGTAATCTTTTTAAAAAATAATGCTGGGAAAGTAGAGCATCCATGGGCAAAAGGATGAAGTTGGATGCTCATATCAAACACATAGACTTAAACAGGTTCCAAGACCCAAATGAGTGGACTTGTGCAATAGCTGTAGAAGCAGCTTGAAAATATATCCACCTAACATTTATGTCATACTAAAAATAATTATTAATGAACTAGATTGAGGTGATTATAAAGTATCTGCTATTCATTGTAAGAAACATGAAAAAATAGCAGGACCATCAAACTGAGATGGTTTAAACTTTGACTCCATCTTCTGCTGCTTCATTTGGAAGCTGGGGCTGAGGCTGCCTGCAGCGGTGCTCAAATGTAAACAGGAAACTCCAACAGCATTTGTGGTTTGGGCCCTCTGCGCTCATGTGCTTGACCCAGTATGCACAGTTCAAGTTAGATCCTGACTGTTGACATCTGCTGGCTCACAGCTAGCCAGGCCAGCAAGGTGGTACTGGAAATGCCTTTCCCACTACACCCAGTTCTGCCAGAATCATGGCCATGTCTGTAAATCTCTACTTCTGGGTTCCAGAACATTCTACTCAGGTTATATAGCAGGTGCATGTTCTTGACCAAGCAGCCAACCAACATCACTTATCACAGCTAGATTTAGGGTGGACTGTTGAGGTCAGGATGGTGATTCTTGTGTATTATTACTATGTATTATTACCATATTCTTGTGTAAAATGTTTTGGAATAATCCTTCTGTACACTGTGAATATGTATTACTCTCCTTGGTTAATAAAAAGCTGACAGGCCAGTAGCCAGACAGGAAGTATAGGCGGGATAGTCAAACACAGAGAACTCTGGAGGAAGAAGGAAAGAATCAGGAGAGATTCCAGTCAGCCACCAAGCAGGAAGGCCATATAGAAAATGAGATAAAAAGCCATGAGCCATGTGAGATATAGATAGAAATATGGATTAATTTAAGTGCAAGAGCTAGCTAGTAACAAGCCTGAGCTTTTGGCCAAGCATTTATAAATAATATTAAGCCTCCAAGTCAATTATTTGGGAAGCAGCTGCCAGGTACTTGGGAACAGGTACGCAAGAGAGCAACATTTGACTATATATGGCGCCCAATGTGGGATGTGGATCCATTTAAGACCTGAGAAAGCTTTAAAAAGGTTCTAAATGCACAGAAACAGAGCCACACTGGGCTTCCTAGTCTCTCATGCCAGCGGTGGTGCAGAGATGCATATCCTGCTAACTACCCACGAGATGGAACCAGTTGATAATCGCCATGAGCTAAGCAGTGTGGTGGGTTTCTGCAGTCTCTCACATGGGTCACATTATAGAGAGGTGTTTCTCAGCTGTTGCCTTTAGACTTGAGCTTTGAGCACCAGCTTGCTGCATGACAGACTTGGGGTTTTGCTCATGCAGGCAGAAAAGGTTACATATACACAGTAAGGACAGATTCAGATGGAAAAAACCTCTAAACAGGTTACAGTGTATTTAAAAATATACATAGGCTTGGGAGAGAAAAGAAAAAGAGTATATAAAAATAGTTTAAGAATAAAATAGTAAAGTCCTTTAAAAATAGTGTAATAAAAAATATTATTAAAGCCACATTAAGATGGGAAATACAGAGTCTGGATTCTGTATGTTATTGTGTTGTCTTCAAATTTTTTGGCTGCTAAGAGACACCAGCTTATAGAAACTGCTATATTAAACCAACCTATATATTTAAAAAATATCTTGACTTCAAAATTTAAGTCAAAAGATATGTTACTTTGGGGAAGAGGTTATATGTTTGTTTCCACAGAAAATGAGAGCCTATGGATTCATTCTGGGCTAAGAAAAATCAGGTTTGATTGAAGAAGATTCCCCTAAAAAATCTGCAATGGGAACGGATGGCCCAGGTGATCCAACATCTCAGAGCGCCTCTGTTGCAGTTTCTTCTGAGTTCTGCATCCAGAACAGCTTCAAGGTGGCTGGCTAAGATGGTCCAATCCCACAGACTACTCCAGCCAAGACTTAACCATTGTCCTAGATTTTCTCAGAGTCCCTCAAAAATAACAGCACTCCCCAAACAACAGGAAGTAGTCTGGAGAATGATGCCCACATCCCCCCCCCCCAAATAAATTATGGATATTTGTCACTCTTTAGGGGGTTTGATTACAAGTTGTTATTGGTCATAGTCAGGAAAAAAGCTAAACAAAGGAGTCAAATTCAAAGATCTCTTTCTAAAGGAAAAATGGGGGTAGGATATAGAAATGATAGGATAAAAGGGTAGATTATTGAATCTTCTTTAATCCAAAAATATAACTGTTACTCTCAAAATATTTTACATTGGTATAGATTTTAGTTTATTGATACAAATTTAAAGTTATTTCTGTAATGCTGTATGTGTGTTTCTATTCTTGTTTGGGATACTGTGCTTAAGCAATTCATTTAAAAATATAATGTATAGTTAAGAAATAAGGTTAGTAGTCATTCTATAACAGTCAACTTACAGTTATGTTGGGTGTGTTTTCAAGGTCATACGCAGATATATTTAGGTAGATAGATGGTCTTCAAACATTTTAAAGACCTACAGAATGACATTTAATATATTTAATAACCTAAGGCTTTTCATGACAGTGAGACACTCCTGCTCCTGGCAGCCCCGGTCTACTTCTGAGAAGATAATGGGCATCAAAAAACAAACAAACAAACAAACAAAAAACAAACAAACAAAAACCAAAAAAACTCCATATAGAGTTTACTTTCTTTGTGGCATAAGCTAGCTATTAGGGCAAGAAACTGCTGCCCTTGCCTCAACTGCTGACATTATACTGTCCAATCTGGACCAGTAAGACATAAGAAAGGTGACTGGCAAATTTTGCCAAGACAAGGTAGGGCAGTCCTTCAGAATTCCCTGCTTCACAGCTGTTAGATATGCTAGGCCTGTAGACCAGAGTTAGATGCCTCAACATTACAGAGGAACTTTGGGTAACTGTCCAGGCAGCAAGATGTCCCCATCATTAGGTAACATTTCACCCTTCTGTGGTCTTTGATGGAGTTGAAAGATAAAAGGTAAATTAGACACAAAACTTTAGACTCACAAAGATAAGATAAATGATAGAGTATTTTCTCTAATTTTGTCAAATATAAATGGACTGGATATTGTAACTGTAATTCTTAGTAACTGTTCTGTATATATATATAGTTTACTATGTTAAAAAAACCTTCCTTTTTAATTAGACAAAAGGGGGAAATACTGTGGAATAATCCTTCTGTACACTGTGAATATGTATTACTCTCATAGGCTAATAAAAAGCTGACAGGCCGATAGCCAGGCAGGAAGTAGAGGTGGGACAGCCAGACGCAGAGGGCTCTGGGAAGAGGAAGGGTAGAGTCAGGAGAGACACCAGCCAGCCTCTGAGCAGGCAGGCCATATAGAAAATAAGGTAACAAGCCATGAGGCACATGGCAAAGTACAGACAAATATCAGTTAAGTGTAAAAGCTAGTAGCAAGACTGAGCTATTGGCCAAGCATTTATAAGTAATATTATGCTTCTGAGTCAATTATTTGGGAAGTGGCTGCCAGGTTTTTGGGAAAAGGCAGGCGGGAGAGGAATGTCTGGCTACAGTAAAATACCACCGAGTCTGAGGGGAAAGCAAGCTTTTGATAAACAGGAGTCAAAATTCTTTTCAAGAAGCAAAAGACATAAAAGGCCTTTTCACAGGGCCTGTGCTTCAGTGTAAACCTCTCATCCAAGGGTTTGCGGTCAGAAAGTTCCTGTTGAGACTAACATCTTCATTGCCTCTGCTGCCATATTCTCCTTTGCTCAGCTGTTGCTTTTGCATAGAACCCTGGTCAGCTAGGCTTATGCAATCTCACTGTACTTAACTTTTTTCTCCCAGATGCAGAACACTGCCCCCTTGTTATGAGTGTCTTAGTTGGGATTTTATTGCTGTGAAGAGACACCATGACTCTTATAAAGGAAACTCTTATACAGGAAAACATTTAATTGGGGCTGGCTTACAATTTCAGAAGTTTGGTCCATTATCATCATGGCGGAACATGGCAGTGTGCAGGCAGATATGGTGCTGGAGAAGGAGCTAAGAGTCCTACATCTTGATCCACAGGCAAAACAAGAAAAAACTGGGCATAGCTTGAGCATATGAGACCTGAAAGCCTGTCCTTACAGTGACATACATACTCTAACAGGGCCACATCTCCTAACAGTGCCAATCCCTATGGGCCAAACATTCAAACACACGAGTCTATGGGGGCCATAACCTATTCAAACCATCACTGTGAGCATTTACAGCATGACACCATTTCATATGGTTGTATCATCACTGCTATGGTGGGGTACACCTTTAATTCCAGCACTCGGGAGATGGAGGTCAGTGGATCTCAGTGAGTTCAAGGCCAGCCTGATTTATACAGCTCTGAGCCAGCCAGGGCTAGATAGTGAAAAACTTTGTCTAAAAACAACAAAACCCCCTCAAATTAAATGGCACAGTAGGAGACAAGACTACCCTTGGCACACACAAGACCAACCTCTTGTTCTGCACAGACACACATGTAACTGTTCAATCAAATGCAAACGGGATCCCTCAGGAAAGACCCGAGTTTGTTCTTTCAGGTTTCCTTGAACTCTCATGTGACTTGCTTTGGCCAATGAAACAGTCCAGGAAGGGGTAATATCAAGAGCAAATACCTAAGAGTCTAGGGTTTGAATGAGACAGGTACATTCTGGGGATAGCCAGATGTGTGGCCAAGGCAGAAGAGAAAGGGAGGTGAGTCTAGGCAACCAGAGGAACCAGACATTAGAAGCTTTGTAGAGCAACACAGGGATGTCTGAGACAGGGTCACTGGTGACCTAGGTATACATCAGAAGACCTTAACTTTCTGATCCTCTTGCCTCCCCGTCCCAAGTGCTAAGGTTATGGATGGGTGTGCCCTCAGCTCAGGTTGTCAAGTTGTGCTGGGCAAGCACTCTACAGAGCTGCGGGCCGAGTTGCAGCATAGGGGTTTGAAAGGAGGGTTGACTGTGTGCCCAGGGGAGGCAAGAGAGGGTGCAGGCTTCCCTGGGAGGAGCTGAACTTTCAATGGGAACTTCTCAAAATAACAGTCATGGCAAAGTGTTTTTGTTTTTAAAGCTTCCAGGTCATTCCATCTTGTTGGTTAGGTACAGACCAGAGCTTCCAGGGGTTAGTAATAGAGGGACAGCAGTAAAACTCTAAAGTTCAGTGGCTTTCACAGTGGTAGAGGACAATTGAGGTTGTCTATCCCTTCCTTCCCCTAACTCAACCCCGCACTCTCCCCCACCCCCAAGGAGCTAGTAAAAGTACAGTGGAGGCTGAGGAGACCAATGTACCAAGTGACGACAATAGCCATCACTCTACTATAAAGCATATAGATGATTTACGGTGCCTAATTTCACTTTCATATCAGAAAAGTGGCATTTCCTCAACTTAAAAGAATTGTAACCTTGTTTGGAGCTTGAAAACAACCGTCTTCCAGCCTGAGGCTTTGTATCCTTTTCTCCACGTTCCCTTTGTTTCTTCCTCTGTCAGCCACAGGAAAATGTCAAGTTCACTATTGAACTTCATTAAATAACTTCAAGTCTCAGAGTACAATCATTTCCCCATGAGAACCCCCAATTTTTATACTTGAACAAAAGATCTTTAAACAAAAATATTTGACACTCAGCCCAGGAAATCAGAATACAAGCAGTTCCAACAGGGCCAACCCTGTAATCTTCAAAACCTAACACTCCATTCTTAGCTCACTATGGAGACTTGATCTCCCTTCGTGAAGCCTTGTTCCTCCTGGACTGAAACATCTCAGATAGCTCTGGTCTCCAAGCCTGCATGCCTCTCTGAAGGTCAAGGTGACTATGGAATTGACTCTGAATAAGGACATGAACCTACGTAATACACATCAAACCACACAGCACCAATGGTGCTCCAAGTCAGGAGAGATTATACAGCAAAGAGACCCAAGGGACATGTAAGGGTGCCAATTGGATTTCAGAATTCTCCGAAGTATTCACAGAAGTCCTAAATCAGACTGTAGTCTGCAATTGTGTGTATTTAAAATATAAACAAAGGATAGTGTGGGGGGGGGGAGTAGGATTTTGACTCTAGATCTGCAAGTAAACATTTAAAAAGAGAGCCAAGTCCATTTCCTTTCTGTGACACACACAAAGGCAGTTTTAGGGCATTCAGGAAGTCTTAAGGTCTTTTTCGTTCATTTCATGCAGCAGGTGCCTAAGGAAGGCAGTGGTGGTCACTTCCATGGATAACTACTCACTTTGTCTAATGAGGAGTTTTTTAAAAACATCACTTCCTATAAACCTGAACCGTACTGTATCTACTATAACCACCAAAACTGTGTCATCTTTTTAGAAATGTTCTTAAAATGTTAGTGTAAAAAGGTTCCCACAGTTCTAAGTAGTTAAAAGTTAAATAATTGATAATAACTATGTTTTCCGCATAATAAACAGTAGCTGTCTAAAAAAACCTTCTGTTACACAGAATCAGATCACAGTCAAGACTGTTTTATATACTGAGGATGAGGACACCCTGGAATGGTCTAATATCAGCATGTGCAGCCACAAACTGGCAAGCCCTGGGATTTTTTAATTCTATACCATTTTGCCAGTCATTACCAAGACAAACATAATAGTAAAATACAAGTTAAAAAAGATTTTTAGGGGTTGGGGATTTAGCTCAGTGGTAGAGCACTTGCCTAGCAAGCACAAGGTTCTGGGTTCGGTCCTCAGCTCTGGAAAAAAAAAGATTTTTAGTCAGGCAGTGGTGGCGCACGCCTTTAATCCCAGCACTCGGGAGGCAGAGCCAGGCGGATCTCTGTGAGTTCGAGGCCAGCCTGGGCTACCAAGTA
>CABHPR010138322.1:13695-27586 GCA_902168415.1 Peromyscus melanophrys
AAAAAAAAAAAAAAAAGATTTTTAGAAAGTCAATCAAATGGCCATTAGTTTCACATCCAGAAGGAAAGCTGAATTTAATGAACAGTTATCGTCACAGAAATTTTCAAAAACTGAGTTGGACCCCCAACACCAAAACTCTAATAAAATATTACAAAGAACTTTCTACTCATCTCAATCGTGCATTTCAAAACAAATCGTGTGTGTGTGTGTGTGTGTGTGTGTGTGTGTGTGTGTGTGTGTGTGTGTGTGTTGCACATGTTGCAGATGTGTGTGGAGGTCAGAGGCTAGCTCTGTGGAGTTAGCTCTCTCTCCATGGCTCCCCAGGATTGAACTCATGTTGCCAGCATACCTGATGAGCGATCTTGGGGATCACAACATAAGATTCTCTTACCATCCTCAGTCTACTGTCCATGATAGAACACTGCTCTGAACATTTCAGCATGGCGCCATCTCCTTCCCTCACTGTTACTGGAAAAACACATCTCACAGATCGACATACTAGGAACTGCCTGTTAGTAAACTCCATACTTGCAAATTTGCTCAGGTATGTACCTCTATATGGATACATACATGTAGTTTTCTCTTTAAAACTTCTCACCCATCCCAAGGACACACATAAAATACAGTGAGAAATACCAGCTACTGACACTCTGGTTGGTTGAAAACAGCTCATTTCAAAGGGTGTCAAAGCGAAGAGTTTATTCTTTTGTAGATTGAGAGTGGTCAAATACTGGAAATCCGCTGGTTCAAATGAACTTCTGGAAAACACTTTGTATGTGGTTGTAAAGACAGCTGTAGATGAAGCTCTTTGGTCAGGAAGATGCAAGCCTGTGCCTAAAAACTACAGCCATGACACCCCTGGAGTAGCTACTCAAGTTTAGGCAACAATGCAACTATTACCATAAAACAGAATTTTATAAAAAGCCCTTAGAACATAAACACACAATGTAAACCTCATGCTGACTCCAGGCAATCAGTGAAGCAAAATCTTCTGTCTGGCCATGTGGTGGGTATTTGTGGCAAACTTTCTGTTCTCTAACACAGTTCAAGAATATTATCTTCAATTAGAATCCCATTCGATTTGACAGCAAGTCCAATCTGAGTTATTAAGAGCTAACAAGGAAAGGAACATTTTAAAATACTAGATGTCAGCAAGCATCGAGTAAAAGTAGCTTGTGACTTACAGAACTTCCATTTAATTACCTGCTCAGTTTTCAAACTTCTAATAGCGGAAGTGAAGACCAGACTTGGAAATCGGAGGTCATCGAGACATGGGTGAACACATGAGACATCCACTATAGCCAATCATTGGGAGGAGCCAAGCAAGCACCCCCTTCTGCATCCTCCTCCTCGACACATACACACCAGGGCCACTCCTGGCTGACAGTCCTCCTCCAGACCACTTCTGATTCCCAGTCTCCACTCTTCTTGTCCAAGAGGAACAACAGCTAACTGGCTTCCTTATTTCTGGAGTCTTTATAACAATAACCCAGTCTTTGTGATTATCAATCACCTCCCTAAAGTAAGGGGCAATTCTAGTTCAAATTATGATTTTATTGATCTGATCAGCCAATTTACCAAGTTCCACTAGGAAGATTCTCTTAACATCACTCAATAATAAATTCCCCGATTTCTAGATCCCTCAACACACCACACACGCCCCTCGCAGCAAGCAGTCATAAACACACACATTATGCAATTGCCTGTTTTATTTAGTGGCACCAATTTTGCAAACTGGAAATTTCTACGTTCCATCTCACATACAATCTGTAACCATTCACAGGCTGAATGCAGTTTTCCAAAGAACTAGAAAACAAAGTACATTCTTAAAATTAGAACTAAATTCACATATTTTCTTTGGACCAGGAAATGGTACATAATACAAAATATACATTTATGGAATTTCTTTAAAACTGTGGGTCACATAAACTGCAAAGTGGAGAATTCTGTTACATATTATGTTTAAGAAAAATATTTCTGCAGTTCTTACATTGATTAAGTTTAAAAAACTGAATTTATGTATAATGCAACATGCTTTTAACATGTACATGTCTCCCCACTCAAAACACTCATATAAATGAAGTGAAATAATTACAATTATAAAACTAATCAATGCTGGGTATCACTGCTACACAGTGTTTTCCTGCAGATATGCTATGGCGTTATTTCAGGGCTAGCCAGGTAAGATAATGAATTCTGTTTCTACTTCCACAAACACAAATCAAGCTAGAACTGAACATGAAATTTTGGCAACAAATTTAACAACCATTTTTCAATGTAATTATGATATCTTTTGTAGCAATATCATTAATCTTCTACATTGCTATGTAAGACCTTATTTTAAACATTCTTTTTTAAGTACGTACTTCCTTAGAATCTGAAATTAAGTTAGTATTTAATGAAAATCTTAAAACCTGAGTGAGACCTGACAGCTAATGTGTTGGTAACATATTGTTAACATATTAAGCTACACTCTGGAGGGTCAGGAGCATGCCAGACACATTCAATTTCCATTTCGCTTTTTGTTGTTGAGATTCAGGAGTAGCAAACCTTAAAGGACATCAACCTCCCTAACTGGCCTAATCACCATTCTTCCACTTTTACAAATAGGTTCCCACAACACAGGACCTCAGGAAAGAGAAAAAACAAAAAACAAACAAAAAACCCCAAAAACAAAAAACCACCCAACCCAAACCAAAAACCCCTCATACGAGATTCCAGCCAGGTGACCACCCACCTCCTTACTCTTTTCAAAGTAAAACAAACAATTCCTTCTGATGGATTTTTATGCTCTTGGAATATCTGGGGCTCTGCTGGAGGAGGATGGTGACCTGTTACAATGGAGGGTCTTGACCAGGCCAAGGAGACATTCTTGGGGAGTTATATACACCATCTGCACTTTCCCAGGTGCAGTCAGCCCTCAAAGGGTTGTGACCCCCAAAAGTTTAAGCCCCTCAAGAACAAACCTGTGCTATTCAATGTATACAAACAAGATCTAATTTTGTCCTATAGCTCTCCAATCTCTACACACACTAGCGCACTTCAGACAGGACCATACAGACACACAGAGTGCTCAGCAGTCTTTCATAGTCAGGACTAGATAAAATGAACAATTATCCTAAACATTTAGTTTAATGAGAAGGCAGCCAGGACAAAGTGGGATTTGGAGCAATGAAGAGCAGAGGGGTGGGTTTGGGTGAATGAACACTCGATCTGTTTCTCAGTTGCGTGTGTTGAATCAGTAACGATCAGCAGATCAGAAGAGCAAACTCAGTTGCCTCTGGCTGACTTCTGTGACACTCAGTTCTGGAACAATGATAGCCAGGTCCAAAGCAATCATAGTGCCCCTCCCCACCATTCCACATCCTGAGTTTTCTTGCTTTCAACCCAGTATAATAAAGTATTAATTGGCCTTGATGAGGTAATAAATGGCTTTTCTTGTTCAAGAGAATAGAACTGGCCTTTCTATTTAAGTGTGTGTGTGTTGGGGGGGGCACCCAAGAGAGGGGAGGAAATGGAAGCAGGGACTGATAGTTCATGAATAATACGAAGAAAACTGGTCATTTACTGTTATTTCAACTTAAACAACTTTCCCGTCTTGAAAAAGCAACTGCAATTTGAATACCATTTGAGTTTTCCTTGAGGGGGGCGGGGGTGAGACAGGGTTTCTCTGTGTAGCCTTGACTGCCCTGGAACTTGCTCTGTAGACCAGGCTGGCCTTGAACTCAAGATCTGCCTGCCTCTGCCTCCCAAGTGCTGGGATTAAAGCTGTGTGCCACCACGCCTGGCGCCATCTGAGTTTTCTGACACTCCACCATGCTGTTTCAACGGACAGTAAGAAAGCAGAAGCCAGTAGCTGAATACAGAGCACATAAAAAGTAAAGAATTCCTGTTGAGTTGACTCTAGATGGAAAATGCTCATTTGACAGTACAGCAGAACCAACGCCCGTCACATTGCATTCTACCAGTAATAATGTTTAGCTGAGTTACTAACATAGTATTACACATTTAGGAAAACATGTTCTTAAATATTTCAAGCATATTCTGAAATAATATATAATTTAAGACAACTGCAAACCAAAACACATAGCACATTATTGGAGAATATAAAGTGAAATCAGGCTTCTAAAATTAAAGACTTTCAAATGTCTGAAAGACACTCTAATTAGAAGACTAACAAGTTTAAAATGGTCATCTCATTATCTCATCACCAGAATATGTGAGAATATATAACATCCTTGAAGGTCCCTCCAAACAAAAAACCTCAAATGAGAAACATTTACATGCTAAAATATTTACAACTTTTAGGATACCAAATTCTATACTGTAAAACCAGCAAAGTTTGAACTAGAAGTGTAACATGAAATTAGAAATTAAAACAAAACCAATTAATCAGTCTTTTGTTCAGCAAGGACAGGCAGTAAGTATGGCTACTCTAAATCTAATACACATGAGCTAGCACAGACATTTCCTATGACACTGGTGCTGTGTCACAAAGACCAGTTTTACTTAAGGTAGAATCTGCAGGAGGCTCTAAGCTGAGATCCCACCTGTATCCTGGGGGGTTGGAGACTCTAGGACATCCATCCATTCCCTGCTTGTGACTTGCTGCTGTCGGTAGGGAAAGTCAAGGCCATTTCTTACAGATAACCAAGTACTCTGTCCAGATGCTAAGACACACCTCAGCAGTCCAATGTACTCTTACGCTGAGCATAATCTATTGAATAATTTCAACTTTTGGGGAGAAGAAACAATTTTGGGGAATAAAGGAAAAGCAACTATTCTTGCAGGTGGTGACCTACTTTGTTGAAGAAAAGTCCTAGGTAAGGAGGGGGTGGGCAATGCATTTTTCTTTATATGAATGATCCACTTATAATACATACACTGGATTCTAAATTCTGCCCAAACGTGAACTCCCTGAGAACAAGGACCTACTTCCTCTCTTTACGGTCCCCAGGGACTTAACCTAGAACAGTATTTTGGTAACATTTAACGCTTTGTGGAAGAGCTGAGCTTAGCTGGTTTAAATGCTCAGTCACTGTAAGCAGTTCTGTAATTCAAACTATCTGTATCACATAACTCATCATTCTTTCATTTCTTAAAAAAAAATTTTTTTCCAGATGGGTTGCCAGTCACTTGGTAGGCCAGTTTAGTCTCAAACCCATGATCCTCCTGCTTCAGCTTCCCGAGTGCTAAGACTGCAGGCAGAGCCCCCACAAGTGGCTTTTCCACCCCATGTTCCTGACACTCTGTGGTATAAAAAGCACAGCTGCTCAGTTATCTAGTCAGATAAATGCACAGTAACTGAAGATGCTTGAGAAGTGTTCTGAAGCCAAGAGCGACCACTTTGCTTTTTATAAAGTTTATGTTATCAGAAGACACTTTCGCTATCAGCGGAAGGGTATCCCACCAGAAAGTGAAAATCAGATGAGCCAGGGTCTCACTGTGTAGCCCTGGCTCCTGGAACTATGCAGACCAACCCACACTGGCCTCGAACTCAGAGATCCACCTGCCACAGCCTCCAGAGTGCTGGAATTAGAGGCGTGTACCACCATGCCTCACTTAATTTTTATGATCACTTGTTAAAACAGTAAGAGATATGAAAAATAGGATTTTGGGGGTGGGGGGTTGAGATAGGGTTTCTCTGTGTACCCTGTCTATCCTGGAACTCGATCTATAGACCATGCTGGCCTTGAACTCAGAAATTTACCTGCCTTTGCCTCCCAAGTGCTGGGATGAAAGGCGTGCGCTGGCTTACTCAAAATCTAACTTGCTAACTTACATTAAAGTTAGCAAAAGCCTGCTATGCAGAACTGAATTTCACTGACATGAAAGTACACTCTGCATTTTATGTTACCATCACACAAGAACATTCCCCTCCACATAAAACAAAACAAAACAAAACAATCACACATCCAGATCCGTTGAGGCGTTTGTCCTGAGATGTTAATTAGCGGGAAAGGGGATAGGGATCAAGACTGAAGTGTACCATGCAGGCATGAACATTCCCTCCAAAAGTGTTGCTGGTTTCTACCACAGCCATTTTTCCAGGAAGTAGTCCAAATCTGCTTTTACAATGCACACCTCCTTCCTGTAGTTCTATAATGCAAAATGGCTGCTAGTACAGTGCTGACTCACGTGGAAAGACTGAGTGTTCTCAGATCACAGCGCTTCTGACTCCAGCCTTCAAAGTTAACAACCTCAACAGAAGAGCATTCCAATTTCCTTTTTTGTTGAGACAATCTCAAACAAGGTTTACTTAACTAAGTGCTGTCGTTTGAAATACAGCTTTCCATCATGTAAGTTTCAATTCCAAAAGCTACCACAAGCAAACCGGCTTGAGGTTTTGATATTTCTAAAACTAAAGGTTTTCAGGTTTTCTAAGAATGAAGGACCCAGGTAGTCCGTCAGGATCTCAGCTTCAACTGTCAGCCTACAGCCCAGTCTGTGCTAGAAGCACTGGCTTTCATGAAATGCACATGTACATCTTTACAAGCCACAGCTTAGAACATTACCATACTTCCAACTCTCCCACAGATTTAGACATTAAGCATTTATTAAGTTTGGAATTGGCTCTGTAATTCCGGCTGTTATGAATTTCTAAATATAAATAATATTTCAGCTCTTCTTCATTCATGCTGGACTAAGATATAAATTAAATACAATGAAGTTACATGAATCACCTCCCGAGAGGGATAATGAAGAGTCCGCTGGTACTGTAGCTACTCAAGTCTGCGGCACTTGACCGTGCTCTCCTACGAGACCCTTGACGGTACAGTGGTTTTAAGGCTGTATATACAAACATGTCTATTTCCAAGTTTGGGAGAAACAAACAGAACAAAGTGTATCGCACTAACTTTGTACACAAAGCTGTGACTTTGCACTAAACATATTGTAACTGTTTCCTAGGGGGCATCTGACTACTAACCGAGTCAATACATGTTGATAAATACAACACTCAACCAAAGAGACGGAAATACAGACGGGTACAGAACAGTAGTCCTTATAATGTGACAGACTGCAAAACTTACTCTTACATGCTTAATCAGAGGGGTTTAAGCCTAAATTAAATTAGGTGTTTTATATCTACAATTCCTTAAGCTTTGAAATTTATTTTTAAAGGCCAACAGCTAAATATTATCAACATGCTATATTTCAAATCACAAATACATCTTAACCTCTTAGATTCTAAAGACGTGGGTCAATGAAAAGTTACAGGCAAACACACATTCGACACACACACATCTATCATAGTGTTAAGATTGTCAAACGTTGACAATTCTTTTAATTAACAGTAGGTAAATTCAAGCTGACACACATCTTACTAAGAAGTAAGCCGCCTGAAAGAAACTCATTTTAAAAACAGGTTAGGACAACACAGACTTCGATCTTTCGATCCATCTGCACCTGGGGTAACACCATCATCCAATTTAAGGAGACTAACACCTTTCCCTAGAAGGAAATGTCCCATTTACAAGAGCATGGGGTCTTGAAAGCCGGGGTAAGAGGAACTACACGTACATGATTAAAGTTCTTGTTTGTTAAACCAAGCTTTATTGATAAAATGGAATTCAGAATATCTTACTAGGAACAGCAGCAGGCCCAGCCAATCATGATAGGAAAAAAATGTGGCAGTCTCCTACTGTGTAGGAAGCTGCTGCTTACCAATTAGTAACTGAATGTAAGGACTCATAAAGAGGTGCAAAGAATCAAGGCATTTTAGCCCCAACTTGATACTCTTATGAATATATGGTATCACCTGCAATACTCTCGGCTGCAAGGAGAGGACATCCTAGAGACAGGTAAGAAGGAATGGCCGTATTAACAAGCCAATCCCCTGCCAGAACACAAAGACAGTTTTCCATAACTCCCTGGATGTTGAGCTTTGTAAGATTGTGGAAGTCTTCATTGCCATGTGCACAGGAGCATCTAGCTATGTGGCTGCTGCTTTCCCTATCCCAACCCCAAGTCCAAACACAGCATGACTACCTCTGTTGTGTCACACAACAAGCCAAACATTTCCTTTATCATTGATAGTGATTTTAAAGCAGTTCATAATTAAATATGAGCACTTTGTACAAGGACAATTACACTTTACAAAACCCAAAATCATACAACAAAAATTGCTGGAGTCTGATTTACAACATGAATTACGGTTTGAAATCACGTTTACATAAGTCTCAAATTTACAATTAAAAAAAAAAATCCATTCTGGGCTAGCTGTTCCACCGCTGAAGCTCTCTGGTGTAGTCCCTCACCCACGTCGTACCCTTCCTTAAAGTTGATGACGGATGTTAAAAGGTTCAGCAAAGTTGAGCTGTATTCTCCTTTGGAGGCGAAGGTGAATTCATGGCTAGATGAGCAGCTTTACCACATATCATCAGCTGACGTAGAGTCCTTTACAGAGGAAAACAAACAAAACAAGGCATTTTAATCAAAGATGCAAGATACTAAAATGTACTACTTTCTGGATACTGCAGAAAGACAAAGTTTTGTAATAAACTGACTTCTAGGACTTAGCTGGTTTTAAAAGTATGTATTTGAATTACTAACATTTAATCTGCTTTGTTAAAAAATAAGAAATCCTTTGACCCCACTCACTAAAAAATTCCATAAACAAATAAATCCTTTGGTTTGGAAAAATATTTAAATGATTTTACTACGAGGATGAACAAAGTTATCATTAAACCAACAAAATTACTAAAAAGCTTGACCTAACTTATTTTACAACTCCGTTTTCATGAAGTTTATTGCACTGTGGGAGAAAGAGGTTTAAGAGAGCTTAGTACTGCAGCGGCACACAGTCCATGAGAGCTGCACTCAGTGACCACGAGTTACCAGCTGCAAGGGTCTAGGTCACTGCAGAAAGAAAGGGACCTCTTTAGTGTCTTAGTGCAGGCTCGGCCTCAGGACTGGGGCAAAGATATCTGAAAACATAAAAACACTTCATGATGAACATTCGGAATTCTGCCGCTTCTCCTCATAAAACTCCGAATAGTCCAAGGAAAGAGATCCCTAACTTAACAAAAAAACGGTGAAGGCAGGTCTTCTGAAGGTGACTGCAGAGGCTTAAAAAGAGACCTTCTTTTGACAGAGAGAAGCAGCCACTCACTCACCATGATTATGTCCCCAGTCACTGGGACTCTGGTGTATGCCAAGACCAGAGCAAGTCGAGTTCAAAGTGTGTGCTCCCCCGGGCTGTGTGAGGGAGGACGGTCAAGGAGAGGAGGAGAGGGAGAGAGGGTGTGAAACCACTACTCACAGTGTCGTCGTTTTTGTAAGGGTTCAGTCTATTGTAAACGGCTTCAATTACATTCCGCCTAGATGTTAAAAAATGCAGAAAGTTAATCTTCACAAAGTAAACTGCGGCTAATAACCCCAGTCCAGTGCTCATCAAAGCTTCAAAAATAATCTTATACTTCAAATACATTCAGTTCCAGCTCCTGTTGTTAACACCAAGCCTGTCTTTAAGATATCTGTGTCCTCATGTTAAAGCAGAGGTACAGTTTCTCTAAAATGGAATAAATGTAACATCCCACTGGTTCAGATAACACTAGAGCAAAAGTCAGTTTATTTATTTAACAAACCAACCAGTGGGTATGTTTGTTTGTTTAACTTATTTACTGTGAGCACATACATATGGAGGTCCAAGGTCAGTTTGCAGGAGTCTGATCTCTATTTCTACTATATGGGTTCTGGGGATCAAAAGCAGGCCACCAAGCTCGGGGCAGGTGCCTTTACAAAATTAAAATACACAACACAAGTGCCCAAACCGACCTCCCGAGAAGTCCAGCTTGGGGATGGGGCAGCGGGGCTGGGAAGCGTCTCCTGCACAGCACAGACCTTGGTCGGGACACCACACAGTGCCAAGTCTGTGACTTAACACCCCAAGACGGGCAAAAACAAGTGGATCCCTGGAGCTTAAATGGCCAGCTAGCTAGTGAGCTCTGGGTGTAGTGAGACCCAATCTCAAAGATAAGATGGACAGCAACAGAGGGAGGTGTCGTCTGTCATCAGCCCTACGTTAGTAACCTCTGGCCTCCAAGCACATGTATGGGCATGTACACAAATACATGTACATACACGCACACACTAAAGAGTCTATATGGCCTTACTTCTTTCTACCTGAGCTGACTTAAATGGCTACACTTGAGCAACAGCAATACCAATCTTAAGACATAGTAATTAAGGATGGTACCATAGTTTCCAAGGAGAAGCAACTCTAACATGCTACAGTAGAATAATCCAGCATATTCTGTCTCTGCTTTTCTTAACACCCCTTCAAAAAACTTCTACAAAAACTAAAATGCTGAATACTTCCATGACAAATATAGGAATTCGTTTTTGAATACTACTTTATTTTCAAGTCTGGCCATGTGTGGTGGTACAGGCCTCACCCAGCACGCAACAGCTAAGAAAGATGACTTGAGTCAGCAAAGCCTAGGCTATACAAGGAGATCATGTCTCTAAAAGAAGGGGAATACCTCTTTAATCCTTAATAGCAGAGCACTTGTCTAGCAAGTGTGAGACTTTGAATTTATTCTTCAGTATCACAACACACACACACACTCCTCTGTCTCTGTCTGCCTGTCTGTCTCTCTCTCCCACCCCACCCCACAATGTAACGGTGCTTTTAAAGTATAGCCTTCACACTTCTAAAATTGATTGGAAGCAATTTAATGGACAATCATATCAAAAGTTTTCAAAAAAATACAAGTTTAAACAGGAGCTTTTAGAATCCCTGGTGAAATGATCACAAAGAGTAAAGATTAGCAACATGTGCAAACTACAGAAATTTAAAGAAATGGTCACACTATCCCTCCATGTGCTAAGCACTGAATTAAAACAAAACAAAACAAAACAACCAAAACACTTGAAGCCTGGCAGTGGTGGTGCACGCCTTTAATCCCAGCACTTGGGAGGCAGAGCCAGGCGGAACTCTGTGAGTTCGAGGCCAGCCCTGTCTACAGAGTGAGATCCAGGACAGGCACCAAAACTACACAGAGAAACCCTGTCTTGAAAAACAAAAACCCAAACAACAACAACAACAACAACAAACCACTTGAATTGTGCAATGCATATTGTTAACTACAGGTATAAGCTTAATATCTAACACAAATTAGTATGGTTCTATGAAGCGACGGGAAAAAAGGCAAAGAAGTGTCTACCCTTTCTGACACCAAACATCAATCAATAATAAACAAGCAAACACTGGAAAAAACAGACATGTAGAAACACTGCCCAGATTGAAGACAATCTTGAGTGTTAAGTTATACAAGGATTGACAACACAAAAATACCCCACCACTGTTACCATAGCCACTTACACTTTTGTAGTATCATGTCATTTAAATAATCTCTCACTGTATTATTTCATTTATTCTTTGAGGAAATCAGTGTTACCCAAGCTTCCACTAAGGACAACCCTCAGTACAATTATAAACAGTGACAATTAAGTACTGATTCCAAACAAGTACTGCATTTCCTAACAGTGAAGACAGGACACGGACATTAGAGTAAACCATAGTTATCTATAGACAAAGGCCAGGAGCTGCAGAACATACTCACTTGCTTGCCAATTCACCCCCTGGTGGGAGGCTGGGGATGTTCTCACTTGCTAACGTTCGCATCACATGGACTAAGTCAGGGACGCCTTCCCCCTGCTTCTTTATGATTTCTGGGAATCAGAAGTACTTTTTTTGTAAATGTTATCAAAACTCAATTTTTAAAACACTGAAACAAAGGTATCTTAGGTTATCACAGACAGTATTTACTTTACAACACCTGAGATTTTCTGAACTAGTATAAAAATAATCAATGTTCTTCAAAAATTTAAGGCCAGGGGATACAAAAGAAGACACAAAATATCAACTTCAACGAATGAAAACAAGATAAAAATGTGAAAAGAAAAAAAATACTTTGTGTTAACTTGATGTGTTAAACGATCAAGGTGTGTACAAATGACTTCCTTTAGGATGCCGATTAGTTACTGTTGAGGAGATCAACTCCTGTCCTTACACTGGATACAAGTTTTCTGTACTTTACCCTGTAAAATACATTGCACATATAAAAATAAATAAATAAAAAACTCAAGACTTGAAAAAGCACCTTTAAGTACAGGGCAAGTTTATTGAAGATATACTAGATCCTATCATTCTAACCTACATTTTTATAGTGGCAACATGACTTAAGTAGATAAATTAATTATATTCTTGAACATCACTCTGTATATCAATTTCCCCTCTAAGACACCTTTAAATGATATACAGCTACACACAGCTCCCTTCATTTGTTACTTAAGCAAGGCTTCAAATGAAAAGGTCTAAATTCCATGACAAAAAGATGAAGAGCAGAAAGACTTAGGAACTGTACAGCTGCATCGAAAACAGTTTTACAGCATCAGGTTGGCCCGAGGGTACAGAGGGATCTGCAGCATTATCAGGGAGTTGCTGTTATTCTTATCAGAGACATCCTGAGCTGTGAATAGAGACCCTTACCCCAACTCTAAACTAAGTACAAGATGTCATTTGGAGACTCCGCATATTTACTCTCAGGGCAGATTCCAGTCCAAGGCACTTGAACATTTTTGTTTCTCAATATTTATAGTAAGAAATGGTATTTTCTTTGCCACCAGAGCAAGAAATTATCATTCTAGTTCTCCATCTGTAAATCCCTCTGAAAATAACACATATAAAATCTTCATTCTCTATCAAGTCTCAAAATGTTACTTCACCATTAAAGGCACACGTTAAGACAGACATCGCTACCCATAAAATCTCTTTAAATAGCTCAGAATTATCCTTCTAAAATAAAGGCCAAACTTTACATCTATTATATCATGCCTCCTTTTTCTTCAAACAATTAACAAAATAAAAGAGTCTTAAATCTGAACAGAAAGCAAGGATCTCAGATTCGGTTTGCCAAGTTCCTTTATTGTATGATCTTTAACATTTTGGCATATTAATTTTCTACATGGTTCTAATGCTGAAAATCTACTATACAAAAATAAAGGGATTTGATGCTCGCCTATGCTACACAAGTTCACAATCTAAAAGCGTAACACACAACACAGTGTCTACTAGGCCAATACAATCATTCGGTGAGAGCTCTGGATACAAGAGAAATGAACACTGATGATAAATGCAACCAAGGATGGCTTCGGTTCTAAATTAAAAAACCCACTGTATTTGATGTAGCTTACATCTTCATCAAAATATAAGTTATGATATTTTAATTGTGAAGAATACAGGAAAGTAAATTCTTTTAAGAATAATAAAGCTTTAGAAACCATTAGAATCTCTTATTTGATGTGGGACAATCATTTAAATTGAACAATTACACTATCCCTGCTTCCTTCAGCTTCTAGAAAAGTCCTGAATGTTAAGAAACTTCTTTTAATTGTTCTTGGACTACATATTTTAATTAGACTGCACAAAGACTTGGTGCTTTCCTAAAGAACATAAATGTCAAGAATTCTCTGTTTCATAAACACAGACACAAACACACTCTGATCCTCCCCACTTTCCTCAATGAACTTAAGGAATTCTCAGTTCCCTCCATATTAGCAACTGTTCAGGGAGTCAGGCCAGTCGCAGCGATGGGACAGTCACACACAGGTGAGGATAATCTTAAATCGCCTAAGGACCACAAGTGCAACAGCATCTGGTTATGTAAGGCAACGGGCTTTTCATCACCTCCCCTCAGTAAAGGAGAAGGGAGGCTCTGAGGAGCTTTGTCCTTCCAATGCTGTAGACACAGATACCAAAAATGTTGAAAGTAATCACACGAGGCTCAGGAGGTCCCAGAGTCAAGGCATGTATTTAAAGAAAGAAAAAGGTATCTGGTGCCTGTTTCAGAAGCTGTGTGCCTCTTCAGTTAAGACATACATCTTT
>CABHPR010138323.1:0-31775 GCA_902168415.1 Peromyscus melanophrys
AGTCCATGTTGTTTAATATGTTTAATACTTTGGTATCCCCTACCAAAGTACCTTTCTTCCAGAAGTCTGCACACTGTTTATTTTTTTCTTTTTCCTATGTTCCATGCTTATGCCACATAATGTGTATTCTTTTTAGACTTGTATTCTTTATGCAGGCCTATTCTACATCTCCTATGTGACAGTTTTGGTTCTGGACTGTAACATCTGTCAATTGGGTGTTTGTAATAAATATTACAACTCATCCATTTTTTTATTCATCTTTCAGCTTTTAATGTCATTCTCTGTGCTGGCTTCTAAATTCCTTTATTTGACATAAAAGCCCCGTCACAATTAAGTATGCACTCATATCCTTCAAGCTCCTCTCTTACTCATCAAACATCATGGAAAAGTCACATTAGAGAAATCAATCCTGCTGGAAATGTATGCACGATGTCCTCCCTATGTGAAAGTCCCTCAGCTTTAACTTCAGTCATTCTTAGGACCCTCTTGAATCATCACTTTGTGCATAGAACGTTATTTGCCATCTCCACATAAGTTGCCAGTTTCCACACATGCTGGGCTTACCACTTACAAAACATGTATTTTATTTCAATTATTTATGTATGTGTCTGTGCCCTATTCTCACATTTCTATTTCTTTTCATTTTGACACTGGCTATTTCTGAGTCCTCTTTTGTTTTCTTGGGTCCTGTTAACCATGTCTGAAACATGAGCAAAGAAGAGCAAACAAGGGGGTTGCCAATGTTGTTTAGGTTAAAAAGTACAATATTTTAATGTCCACATTGCTAATTTCAATAGACTCCTGGCTCTTTCATTTTGAACACCAGTTAGCACTCACAGAACACAGATTCTTTTTTAAATTTTGGGTGTAAGTGTCTTTGTGTGCCAGGAGCTATTGTGTCTTTGTATCTTGACATGGTGTAACAATGCTAATCATAAGACTAATCTCTATTGTGTACTGGCTATGTGATAAGAATGTGCTAAGGTTTTCAATGCATTACTTCTCTGCCTCAGAGCAACCCTGTGAGGTCATTGTTATTATCCCTATTTCAAAGATGAGAGAACTGATTGTGACAAGGTGAGCAAGGAGGACTTAATCCCAGGTCACCAAGGTTCCTATTTCCACCACCTCATGCTCCTTGGAATTTTCCTCCTCTTTTCCCAGCTTTTCCTATAGTTCTCATTTTTTTTTCAATATGTCTCCCCCACCCCCCAGGTCCAGAGCAAACTTACCTATGGATGAGAGCACGGAAGGAAAATACAAAGAGTGACAAGGACAGGCACCCAAAGATGTGGCATTTTAGTGGTCAGAAGACCCAAATCTTGTAGATTCATATCACTGTGGAGGGGAATCTCTGGTGGCATGTTCCAGGACTGACTTTGAAAACTGTTATAGTTAGTGTATTTCATCAACAACTTGGATGGATATGTAAAAAGATGGCAGATATTTTTAAAAGTAAAAATCAAAGAAGATTTTTGGCATGAAGTACCAGTGGTTGAAATGTTATAGAATGAATTTTACAGAAACAAAAGCAAAAACCTAACTTTGGTTCTCAATTACATTTCATAAGAGTGTTGCCGATTCACAAGTAAAGAAGTTTTGTTGTGACAGTGGCAATGATAAGACAGCCAGCAGACAGTGCAATGGTCGATTATGTTAAAAGGAGCATAGTGACCAGAACTCAGTCCATGGTGGTCCTCTTTATTTGGCACATATCAGATTATTTCTGTAGTATTTTGTTTACTTCTGGTGATCACAGTTCAATTCAGTTCAATAAGGCTATGGACAACTTAATATGTATTCTAAAGGAAACAAATGCCATGATTAGGTGGATAAGTAGAAAAGAGAAAAGGCTTAGATGGATTGGTATATGGATGGGCCATGAATGGATGGCACAGTATCTGTCTTCAGTTATATGGGTGGCTGTCAGGAAAAAGTTTTGCTCAAGCTGTGTGGTGCAAGGGTAGGTGGAACTCAGGTACATGAGCGAAAACTTTGTTTAAGAAAAATTTTATTTTCATGTTCAGATTTGTTCAAATGTTACAGCAATTAGTTTTGGAGGTGGTAGTTTCTTATTACTTAAGTGACTTGAATTAGATGAGACCTTTCTTGGCTATGAGGTAATCTAGCTCTTTCACACTGTAGGTGAGGACCAGGAGTTCTAATGTTGTGTGACTGCTAAATACAAGAGTAAAGACCCTGGTCTGTTACTCAGGGCTTTCCATCCTACCTCCTCTTTACACTGAGCCAGTATGCATCACTTGCTAGGAAATGAGCTCAAGACAGGGATGTTTTTGAGGGATTTAAGTGTAGGAATTTGGGTACATGTTTAATAAAACCCTTTCACCCTAAGAGCTGTGTTTAAGAAAGTTTAAAAAAACTTTCACCCTAAGAGCTGTGTTTCAAGAAAATGTCTTTCTCTGACTTGATTTATCAAAACTCAGATGCTGTTTGATCAGTGTGGTTTAGTGACTGCGGGGGTAACACATCCAATAATGTCACTTTGTGGTGTGAACAAAAAGTACTTGGATTCCAACTTCTGTCTCAGTTCATTCCAGCATAGCTGATTCCATTTGCATACTAGCTTTTTAACTTTAGAATCCAAAGGATTTTTTCCCTTTGAAGTCTTTAATATAGAGTCATGAGCTCTGATATAGAGGATGTCTCTACTCCAGAGAGTCCCTATTCTTCATTACAATGAATGGCTTCAGAGGTGCCTTAGGTGTCTATAGTTATATATTATAGCTGCTAGGATTTGTTAAGGGGTGAAGAGAACTCCCCAAAAGGCAATTGTTATTGACAAATCATAAATTATAGGATTTCAATCACAATCATTCAATTGGTTGTCCCTCCCTTTCCCTATCCAGTAGGCTGGAAAGACATATGTTGCCATATGGCCTCTGGGCTGCTGATGTGGGTCAGGTTGTCACAATTCAAGGGATCAGCCCTTTGAGATGTGTGACTGAGGCTGTAGGAGTGAAGGGGAGTTGGAATTTGTGGTTAAATGATTTCCTACAGGAGCAGTAGTCATCTCCTGGGAGGTGCTCTTTTGGGGTTAGAATTTTTCCACGTCAATATTCTCTTGGGTTCCTTGGCATAGTAGGAGCCGAATTTCCTGCTTTGCAGTTCAGTGATAGAGCAGAAAAGTAACTGAATACATCTCTATTTAAAGCTTGAATTTTTTCAGAACACTGGTAGGAGGAAGTGCTATTGATCTCAAGCAAGCTTTTCAAGTTGCTTTCAGTTCTCCACCTCTCCTGTCCTCTCAGCTCCTTTCCTCTCCTCTTCCCTGTGTTAAGTGAGTAGTTTTTTGTAACAAGAACAAAATAAGAGAAAAAGAATGGTTATCCTATGTTGTGCAGTTAGGGAAAGAAACTTATAACTTGATTCTTGAATCACAAGATTTTGAGGCCTTTGAGTGGCTGTCTCAGCAGTGAGCATCATCATCATTCGTGACGAACAGACCACTAGGCTTTCCATGCCTTACAGAAGCCAACAGTGAGGATTAGTGAGGGTGATGAAGCATCAGAATACTGAATAAAAGAATTCAGCCAGGGTTGAGACAGTACAGCTCTTTTCAAGGCTTTAACAATTTTATCTGTTCAGACAGAGTCTAGCATAGTACAGTAATCAGAGGAGAATGTGGAAGATCAAGGAGATAGAATTTGAAATATGCTCCCGCTCTCCTTTTGCCTTTTCCCTTGAACATATTCTGATAGTATAAATATAAAGCAAGAGAAAGAGAAGTAGATAGATATGTAAGAATATATTTTTGAGGGGAAGTTTTTTCATGTACTGGGGGAAAATCAGATGTAGATAAGTCATAATATTCAGGTATAATTCACTCATTCAACAAACATGTGATGCCGGTTGTGAACTCATCCATCACCATGCTTGTCACAGGACTATAAATGAGGAAGGCATGCTCTCTGTCCTCAAAGAGTTCATAGTTGAATGAGGAAAGCAGTATATTATATCACATGTAAGCAGTGTGATATAATAAAGGTATCTGTAGATGACTACAAGAGACAACAAGACAACTTACTGTTTAGAGGTTAAAAGGAGGTGATGTGTGATCAGAGGTTAAAAGGATCAAGTTATGGGAGGCTGGAGAGATGGCTGAGTGGTTAATAGCACTGAAAGTCCTTCCAGAGGACCCAGGGTCTAGTCCCAGCACTCACATGGCACCTCATCGATAACACACTAACTAGTTCCAGGGGATTTGACACTCTTTTCTGGCCGCAGCAAGCACCAAGCACACATGTGGTACACAGACATACAAGTAGGCAAAGCATTTGCATATATAACAATAAAATAAAATGAATAAAGTATAGTGGAAAAAGAGCAGGGGTTTTAACCTGAAAGGCCATATAAGAAAGCCTCAAAAGCCAGGTCAAGTTATATGGATGTTATCTGATTATTAGCTTATCTATATTGGGTAGCAGCAATGGAAGTTGTTTCAAAGTAGAACAGTGACAAGATCAGATATTTTCAGTAAAAAAAATAACTTTTAGGCATATGGATTAAAGATTAAGTTGGAATAGGCCATTTAAATAAAAGAGAATAGGTAATAAATTCTTAAATTAAGGCATTGACAGTGATGCTGAAGGAAGAGATGTTTCCAGAAGCAGTTCTTAATGATGCACTGGATGTGGGGAATGAAGCAGAGTGAAGAACAAGAGGCAATAGGTTAGTTAAAACTCTGCCAAACAGCTGGTATTGGGCAACCTAGTGAGGACAGCCCAAAGATGACTTTCAGAATTCAGTGACTGAATAAGAGGTTTAGATAATCAGGTATTTGGAACTTGATATCAACTGACATCTCATCAATTGACAGAAAGAGGTTAGGGCTCCTCTTTCACATCAGCATTTTAATCTTGGATCTAGGCTTTTGAAGAACAAACGAGAGTTCCTATCATAAGCACAAGGACTCAGAGAGACTGTGTTTTCATGAGCGCAAGGGATCAAGGACAGAGTAGCAGCATAGGTGACCTGATGCTTGCTCCTGAATTTCCGGTAACTTCTATCTTTAAGTTCCTCCTACAGAAGGTTACTACTTATTCTGAGCGATAGGGGCCTCACTAAACTTCTAGTACCTGAAGACTATGTATCTACTCAGCATTTACTTTCTGTCAACATGGATTTTATTTTCCCTTTGTTTGTCTCTGGGTTACTCACACATCACATTTCACCACCTATATGTTGTAGAATAGGCAGATGTTTGATTGATAATCTCCATGATTATTGGTGTAGCCAGCCTCAGCCTTTGTTACAACACACCCCTCTCAACCAGGTGTAGTCAGAGCAGGGACCAGAATAGTGTGCATGGCTTAGCTCTTGTCCATAAGGGTTGCATAGCCTAATAGTCTGGGAACTTGATGAGTTCAGGAGGTGAACATCAGAATAACTCTGGAGTTACTCAGGCATATTATGTGTAATTTCTGCTTATAGCAAAAGTTAAAAAAAAAAGGACTCTAAAACTACCAGGTATATAGAAAAGTCATTGAGACCCAAGGATCCAGGCTGTGGAGTTTGACTTTGTGTGGCTAATGATGATTTGTTTTTGTTGACCTCATAGATTCTGACGTTAAAGGTGATCATGTTGTTGTGCAGGTGGACACATCACACCAACATTTCTGCTTGTTAGCAGCATCCTCTTTAAGTGTGACTTCCCTGGTTTCTTAGAATCTTTGTTTCAAGGAATTTATCTTATTTTAGGATATCCAAACAACTTGGGACAAAGTCTAACAGGGCTGGGTCAAATAAATTTTGTAACCACCTCATAGTGTAGATAGCAAAATTATTGTATCCATTTAGAACTTTCAGGTCTTTTGTCTTGGGATTTTTTTGGAGGATGACTTTTTGTCCTTCTGTGGCAAGTAGTACTTGAGAGGCTGAGTAAGGGTGGAGGGACTTTTTTTCAACATTTGTTTAATCATTGAACTCATATTTTCTAGAATGTCCTTTTTTTCCACATTTCACCATTTCTCTAACAAGGCCATCAGTTTAATTATCCTAGTAAAGTATAATCTGACAACACTTTATATGATAATTATGTTTAAAATAATCCATAGAAAACTACGCTAGGTGTGGTATTCTGTTGTGGAATATTATTTTTAACTATGTAAAGATGTTACATTTTCTTATGCTACATTTGTTTAATAATGTAAAGATGTGTTGCATTTGTTTAACGATGTAAATATGTGTTGCTTTGTCTGCTAAGGCACCAGATTGGTCTAGAAAAAGCTGAATGGCCAATAGCTAGGCAGGAGAGGAATAGGCAGTGTTGGCAGGCAGACAGAATAAGTAGGAGGAGTATTCTGGGCTCAAGGGGAAGAGAGAAGGAGAGAGACACCAGGGGCCAGACAGACAGACAGACACAGAAGAATCAGGAAAAATAGGACATACAGAATGAAAGAAAGGCAAAAAGCCCTGAGACAAAACATAGATGAAAAGAAACAGGTTAAATTGTTATAAGAGCTAGCAAGAAATGAGCCCAAGCTAAGGCTGAGCATTCATAACTAATAAGAGGTCTCCATGTCATGATTCAGGAGCTGGCCCCAAAGAAAGCCTGCTACAGTGGTTCACGCCCTTAATCCCAGCACTCCAGAGGTAGAGGCAGGCCAGGTGGATCTCTGTGAGTTCAAGGCCAGGTCTACCAAGGGAGCTCCAGACTACCTGGAACAGAGTAAAATCAAAACAAGCAAACAAACAAAAACAAAAGAAAATTACATTTACTTTCACAGTATGGATTTAATAGTCCTCAAGTTAGGATGAAGTTCCTAATTATAAGAACTCTTTGGATGAGGTACTTGAAATGTACTTCTATGAACTATGAACTGTACTCGTCTGTACCACTATGCTTCCAATATTGGTCTTCCAGTTAGTGCTAATGTTACAAAAATCCACACTGTGGTGGTGACAGCAGTCTCCCAGACCCCCCAGCCTTGCATTGGAGTACTGGCTCCTCCAGTTACAAGCTGTGTGGCTGAGCAAATGTCTTAACCTCTCCTGGTCTGTTTCCTCATGTTCAAAGTGAAGACTCTGCTTTGCATGGTTCTTGCAGGTATTAAAGGAATTATAAATCAATACCATGGCTCTTTGCCTGACACTGTAACAGATAGTAAACGGCAATTGTTGGCACTGCATAACTATGACGTCTTACTGAATTGGTAAGCACGACATGAGACACTTTCATCTTGGTATTTTTGCATGTTCGTGTATGTCTTTCAAGAGATGGTTGTGAGCCACTGACATGGGTACTGGGAACCAAACTCAGGTTCTCTGTTAAGCACTGAAGCATCTCTCCTGCTCCAACAACTGTATTTGAAAGTTTGGTAGAATTCCTTAGTGCTCCAGATGTGATGTTTTTGTTTTTGAGATGGAAAAGTAAATCTTTGATTATTGTGTTAATACTTAAATACTTTTTGACCCATTGAGTTTATCTGTATCTTCTTGTACCAGGTTTTAGTAATTCATATTTTTTGTAGGAAATTATAAATTTTGTATCTTATGTGTCACATTTCCTTTCTTGTTGTATATCTTGTTGTAAGGTAGCCTTCTTTCATCATTCCCAGTTTCTTTCCAGTGATTTTTTTCCTCTTTTCTTCACAGACTTTCTCATTAGCATCATTATCTGAAATATTTTGTTGTATAGTACCAGTCTGCCCATCATTACTGTAACAAGATGTTTGAAGACACAGAGTGTGTGAATAAATCTGTATCCCAAGTATCTATAAAACTGGATGTGGAGTACCCAATAAGCTTTATTTAAATGAAAAAAAATGCTAACAAACAAAATTCCCATGTATTTTGATCTATATGCCTATTACAATAGAAACAATATTTAGTTCACAGTAGTTTTTCCCTTTAAGAAATTTGCATTTTTGTTAGGCAACACAAAGATACAAAAGATAAAATTAGACAACAGTGTAAACAACTCTAAAGCCGGCATTTGCAAACGATGATTGGATACTCTCATGATTGGATGCTCTGTCATGGATCTCAGTTCCTGTTTGTAATTTAACTGTTGTGAGTACAGAGTTCTCCCTTCCCATTCCCCACCCCACAACACCCAGGCTATCTAGGACCTTGCAGCTACATGGACAGTGATGCTTTCTTACTGCTGTTGAGAGCAATAGGATCAGATAGAGGCATGGATGTGCAAAATAAGCAACACATTATATCATCCAGATATATCTTCAAGCATTAAGAACTGTATTCCAGTTTTATTTTGATTCATATTTGCCTAATTTACTTTTTTCACTTTTATTCATTCCCTGTCTTGCAGATACTGTATTCTTGAGTCTTTTTATTGTTGTTATCAAATCTAAAAGACTCTTCCTTTTCCTTGATTAGCTCATTGGCTTCATTGAAATTTTGTTATTAAGACTTATTTCTTCTATCCTACTTCATCCTTAGCCTTTCTGCAGTTTCCCTAAGTTGTTAGCTTTTTCTTCTAGGTTAATTGAGAAGGTCATCTTTTCTGTTATAAAATACAAACTCAGATTGTATAAATAAATTCAAAAATCAACATTAACCTCTAAATTGTTTATTAGACATTGTCCTAGGTGTTTTTTGTTGTTTGTTTGTTTGTTTTGTCAGCTTGACAGAGGCTGAATTCATTTGGGAAGAGGGAACTCAGTTGAGAAAATGTTCCCACTGGGCTGATACAGGGGGCCCAGCCCACAATGGGCAGGAGGGCCCAGGGTATATAAAAAAGCAGGCAGAACAAGCAATGAGGAGCGAGCCAGTAAATAGCACTCCTCCAGGGCTTCTGCTTCAGTCCCTGCTTCTGGGTTTCTGCCTGGAGTGGACTGTGATGGACTGTGAGATGGTTGTCTAACCTGAAATAAACCCGTTCCTCCCCATGTTGGTTTTGGTTATGGTGTTTTATCACATCAGTAGAACTCCTAACTAAACAAAAGACATTTCTAAAACGAAGTTGCAAAGAAAAGAGTAAGAGAGAAATAAGGAAAACCTACATTGTACAAGCTTTAATTAATATTGGAAAAATAGAAGGTTGTTCTAACTTGCATTCTGTTGCTATGATAAAACACTGAGCAAAACTTTAAGTAAGGAAGGGTTTGTTTGGTTTGCAGGTTACAGTCCATCACTGAGGAAAGCCAGGGCAAGAACACAAGACCAGGTTTTGAAGGTGGGAACGGGATCAGAAACTATGGGGGAATGCTGCGTACTGGCTTGCTCAGCCTGCTTTCTTATAGAACCCAGGACCATTGGCCCACTGCATTGCTTACAGTGGGTTAGCCCTCAGACATCAATCATTAATCAAGAAAATGCCCCCCTTCATGCTGACAAACCAATCTTCTATAGACAATCCTTCAATTGAAGTTCCCTCTTCCCAGGTGACTCTAATTTGTGTCAGTTTGACAAAATCTAGTCAGCACAAAGGTGAAACACTGATAATTAAAGATGTAATATTGGTGAATGGAAGAATTCACAAGGAATCACCTGTGAAGAGCTTGTAGCATCCAATGCTCATTATGAGGTGTATAAATGAACAACTAAAAGAAAAAGGAAATTGCCCACAAATACACAGGGATAACAAGTAGCCTCACAATTCTGTTAAAAATCAAAATCATCAAGTGACAAAAGTATAAAAGAAAAACTTAAGAAATAGTTAATGTGTATGTATAGGTTCATGGATATACGTTGACTCTAATTTCAACAGAGAATACATTCTTTTCATAGAATATGCAGAGTTAATGAAAATTAGCCATATATGAAGTTATAAAGGAAGTGTGAATAAAATGTAAACTAGAATATCAAAGTTATCACAGAAAATAACTACAATGAAAAAAGTAGAAATAAATAATATAGGATGGCTAACATAAAATTAAACTTAAATCATATATTGGGAAATGTTAAAATCACACTTACAGAAAATAACACACTGCTGTGTGAATAGAGAGACACAGAAGAAACTAAATAAAGATAAAAATAAGTGTAATGGACAACTAAAGTTGCTTATCAATCTCTAGAAGTCAGAGGTAAATAATCAGGAAAATTCATCATATGTAATCATCATAATTATAGTTATTGACTACAAAGTAAAAATGTAAGGATATAAATTAAGGTTCCCATGGAAAAGAATGGCAAAGCATGTCCATGAGAAACATAAAATTTTTATTTCTTTGACAAAGTATAAATAATCCTTTAAAATAATAATAGTGTAAATAGAGAGAAAACATAAGAATTACTTTCAACAACTATAATAAAAGTAGCATCAATAACAGATGAAATAGTGATTAAACATGTAATGTTATTGTCAGTTATAACTCAACAAACCTGCACTAAATATAGAATATTATGAACAGCTAAATCTCATTAATAATGAAAACAACATAAAATGGATACTTTTCTAAGACAATTTGAACCATTAAGGAATCTATTTATGATTCCTTTTATTTCAGCTCATCAAACACTAGCTCAAACTTGCCAGAGGCAGGAGATCTACTTGTCCCATGGATTGGATCTGCTAAAGCTTCAAGAAATCCATAGTTTATATGAATCATTCTAAGAATATAGAAAAGATTGAAAACTTCCCAGTCAAAATCAATCAGGTTAGTATAATCTTGATGAAAACCAGATAGTTGAAAGCCCAAGAAAATTAAACTATGAGTCAGATTTTACTTTTTAATGCAGAGGTGCAAATATTCTGATAGAATATTATCATACTAATTCCAGGAAAATTCCAAATTCGCTTCACCGCTAAAGCCTCTCATAAAATGCAAGAGCAGTTCAATCTTTGAAAGTAAATTCAGGTAATTAATGACAGGGTAATTAAATGAATAGAACAAAGAGAAAATCCCTGTCATTTCTACTGAAATGGCAAAGGCAATGTGAGTAAAATTTAAAACTCTGTGTAAACATTCTCATTATGAATAAAAGAGTTCTTCCTTAATGTGATAGTAGTTATGTAACAAAAGCCTATAGCAAGATGCTTCAATTATTGAAACATTGTAAATATGACACTGATGTCAGACACAAGATAAAGATGTGAGCTATTACTACTAATAATTATATAGCCCTAGCCAATAAGAAATAACATTACAATTCCAATTTTGTATAGAAAAGATTTGAAAGCAAGTACTTGAAGGGGTATTTGTATATTCATGTTCATAGAAGAATTATTCACAATAGAAAAAAGGTAGACAAACTCAACCATATGTTTTATTAATGGAAAAACAAAGTGTGGTATATACAATGAAATATTATTCAGCTTTCAAAATGAATGAAATTCCAAAACAGGCTACAAGATTGATGAGCCTTGAAGATATTATATGAAATGAGCCAAATACAAAATGAAATTATTATATAATTTCACTCATGAAATGCATAGAGTTATCAAATTATAGAGGCAGAAAATATAACAATGGCTGGCAACATGGTGAAGGATGTGAGCCTTGACACATGATGTCTGAATGTCTGATTAGTATAGAATATTAAGTGGAGATGCCTAGAGGTGAGTATCACACAGTGTGGATGCATTAAGCTCATCGAATAGTGCACCTAAAGCTGGCTACAATGCTAAACCAAGAAATGAAGCATAAATACTGAACAGAAAGATAATTCTATGCACCACTGAAGACAAAGTGAACCCAAGTAGATTAGTTGATATACTAAGAAAGTCAGAAAGTGCAATAACAGTACATTCATTGATTGACACAAATGAGCTTGTAGCTTCTTGTAGGAAAGAAATCACTAATTAAAACCAGAAAATTTTATTTTCATTAGTATCAGAATGTAAGGTGCCCTAAATAGGCCTGGTAATGCAGTAAAATGTTGTTATAAGAATACACATTTTCCCTTTTATATAGGCCAAATTTTATAGAAGATCATGAAAGAAAATCTAAGTAGGTTGAGAAATTCTGCATTTTAAGATGGCTGGTTTTCAGAGTGGGGAGGTAAGCTAGTGGAGCCCACTTAGAAGATCTCTTGGAAGTTTCCGCACAATCAAAAATAAAATTGCCAAATGATTCAGCATTCACACTATATGGTATGCATCTGAAGGTATTGAAGAGACTTCTCACATCTACTTCAGCATTGCTGAGAGCAGTCAAGATACAGCAGTAATAAAGCATCCTAACTGAACAGAATAACACATGGAATATGTACACAATATATACTATTTAATCTTTCATAAAGGAAAGCCTGTGATTTGAAACAGTGTAGCTGGAACTGGAGGGCATTATGGAAAAAGTAGTGAAGTGGATATAGAAAGCCAAATGTTGTACTATCTCGGAATGTGTAAAAGTCAGTGTCATGGAAACAGCAGAAAATAGTGAGGAGATGATGCTGCAGAGCGGTGCTGCAGAGATGCTGAGAGAGAGCGGTGCTGCAGAGATGCTGAGAGAGAGAGAGCGGTGCTGCAAAGATGCTGAGAGAGAGAGTGGTGCTGCAGAGATGCTGAGAGAGAGCGGTGCTGCAGAGATGGGCGAAGTAAAGATGGTGTCTAAAGAATCCAAAGTAGAGGCTGGAGATACAGCTCTGTTGGTGTGCTGGCCTAGCAGAAGTAATGCCCTGGGTTTAGTCCTCACCACTGTTAAGGGACATAGAGTTTCAGACAGGAAGACTTATTTTAGTGATCTATTGCACTCCGTGTGACCATCATGCTCAACATGGTTCTGCGCAGCTGAAAATACCAATAGATTTAAAACATTCTCTCCACAAAAATGAGGTGATAGATATGTTAGTTAACTTGATTGGCTTACTGCAATGTGTGTGTGTGTGTGTGTGTGTGTGTGTGTGTGTGTGTGTGTGTATACCAGAATTTCATGTTATTTTCATAAATGTCAATTTAAAATAAATTTTAGGAAGTTTAGAGCAATATAGATTGCTTCTAGAAAAGGTGAAATAGAAGTAAAAGAATAAAAGTCAATTATTTTATCTCTCAAGAACTTTATTGTCAAGATATTAATCTGGAGATGTAATATGCATGAGTTATTTTTAAAATAAAATTCAAAAGAAATTTGGTTGGACTTTTTATTTACTGTAAATCAAAGTCTATGATGAGTTACAACTTCTGTGTCTTTCCTTGGTCAGACAAGAAGTTGAACAGTAGTTAAGGGAAAAGAAGCTAGCTGTGAAAGTTTGGGGAGAGAAGTAAGTCCTGGACAGTTTCGGGAAGCTAATCTAAAACAGCATCTTTTTTAAATTTTATAATTTAATTTAACTTTACATATCAGCCATGGATTCCCTTGTTCTCCCCCCCCCTTCCCCCTAGCCCACCCATTTCTATCTCCTCCAGGGCAAAGACTCCCCTGGGGATTGAGTTCAACCTGGTAGATTCAGTCCAGGCAGGTCCAGTCCCCTCCTCCCAGGCTGAGCCAAGTGTCCCTGTATATGCCCCAGGTTCCAAACAGCCAGTTCATGCACTGAGGACAGGTCCCGGTCCCAGTGCCTGGATGCTTCCCAAACAGATTAAGCTAATCAACTGTCTCACTTATCCAGAGTGCTTGATCCAGTTGGGGGACCCTCAGTTATTGGTTCATAGTTCATGTGTTTCCATTCGTTTGGTTATTTGTCCCTGTGCTTTTTCCAATCTTGGTCTCAACAATTTTTGGTAAAGCAGCATTTGATTGGACTTAAAGTCCAGATGATGTTCTTAAGATTCTGTGCTGTTTAAAGTATTGCTGAGACTCTCATGAAAGAGAAGCAAGTTCATTTGGATTTAATTAGGTTCCAACTGGTGAAAAGATTCTGGGAAGCCATGTAGGACATGAAGGTTTGTCTTTGCTTGTTGACTAGATGAGGTTTGTAAATCACTCTAAAGATGAACAGTATTACATAAGTGTGGTCGTGCTATTTAGAGCGTCAAACATGAGTCCAAACAGACTCGTGGAGCTGACAAACCATTCATCTTAATAGGTTGAATTTTCACAATGAATGTTTCTCTTGTGATTTTAAAACGCCTATTGGCTTATTTTTAAAGATAAGGTCTTGCTATGTTAGCCTAAGCTGGCCTCAAACATTCTTTTGCTTTAGCTTCTAAAAGTCCTGGGATTACATGCATATGCTACCGTGATGCACTGGCAATTCAGTTTTGATAAGGAACAATGCTGTGTTAGTAATTTTTCTTATTTTTTGTGACAAAAGCAGATTAAGAAGTGTGGCTGTTGGTTCACAGTTCTAGGCTACAGTTTATGGTTGTGGGAAATAAATAGAGGTAGGAACACAGGCAGCTGGTCACATTGTGCCCACAGTCAGGAAGCAGAGAGAGATGCCTGTAGGTGCTCAGCTTGTCTTCAATCCAGGACTGCAGACCATGAAATCATGCTGCCTCCATTAAAAGGTTGTATGTTCCTACTGACCTGAATGTAGGAAGTTTCTCACAGGCATGCCTAGATGATTGTTCCTTGGGTGATTCAAATTCTGTCAAGTTGATAACCATCACAGACACAAGGGTAAGTACATTGGAACTTTACTATCAGATCATCATCACACTATAGTCTAAAAGATGTACATATGTTCTTAATTTGTGTGTGTGTGTGTGTGTGTGTGTGTGTGTGTGTGTGTGTGTGTGTGTGTGGTGTGTACATGGGGAATTTTCAGGAGTTGTTTCTCTCCTTCCAAAGTTGATTCCAGGAATTGAACTCATGTTGTCAGTCTTGTGTGTCAAGTGCTCTTACCCACTAAGCCATCTTGCTAACCCAAGGTATGTTCTTTCAAATAATATACTCTAGAAAAAGATGGTCCACTATATCCAAATTAATACAAAAAAATTAATGGGATTCCTTTCTAAGTCCTTGAACTTTCCAGAGTCTAGCAAATATGATTCTAAATGGAAATGTAAATATACAATAAAAGCCTCTCTATCTTTGGGATAGAAAAAAAAGTAGGGAAAAATGAGCTCTCATAAAGTTGAACAACTAGAAAGAGCTTTGATTACTAAGGATGGTGTTGTGGAAAGGCAAAGGATGAATACAAGAAAAAGTCCCAAACAACCGTTTGTACGTGTGACAATGTGCTTTAGACTGTGACAGAGGTAGTACTTTAAACATTAGTTGCATTGCACACCTCATATTCAAGATTGCACAAGAGAGTTTTCTGTCAGTGTGTTAATGTCAAAGAAATAGATGCCTTGTAGCAGATCCAGTCAACTCACACAGATGTAAGTTCCGGTGAACATTTGATCAACCTAAGTCCAAACCAGGGCAAAACAAAAATAACCAAATTTAAATTATTTGAAGAAGATGTAGAAGGATGAAAGCTATTTTATTAGCATATATTTACACAAATAATATGTTTCATTGTGACATTTTCATACATGAACATAATGTACTTAGATCATGTTTAGACCCCTATTACCCTCTTTTGTCCCCTCTCCCTCTTAATGGTCCCCCTCCTCTTCTAATGTAGTCACCTTTTGCTTTCATAGTTTTTAAGAAGTATTTTTAATAAAACTTGTTCTTTGATAATTTCATACACATATACAATGTATTCTGGCTATTCTCACCCCTACCTTCTTTATCTCCCCCCTCCCCATCACTCCACCCTCCTCCCTACAAGTGCTTTACCCACATTCATGTTTTTTGTTTTGTTTTGTGGTCCATTGATTTTATTCAATCATCTATGTGGCAATGGGTTTAGAACTATCCATTAGAGCCTGGTAGGCTCATCCTTATGTACACAACTGAAGACAATGCTTGTCCTCACCCCAGAATCCATCAGCAGCTAACAGTTCAACAGGGCAAAGGGTCCTATGATCCCCCTTCCAATTCACAATTTATCATTGACTTTCCCAGTGGTGTGCAGGAAGTACAGCAGTTGTAAGACTGGAGGCCCACAAAGGTTTCCTAGTGAGATCTGAGCTTGCTTTACCCAGCAGAGCTGCATTAGAGGATTGCTTGACCATATGCATGGATTCTAGGTGATTGGAAGGGTCTACACTTGGCTGAGCTAGGGGGAGGTCTTTTGCTCCATCCCTTGGTAGTCCTATAAATAGTCCTTTAGAAGAGACAGGGGAGGGGGGCAATGGGTAAGGATCCAGACCCTCCCAAGGCTATCCTGTGTTTCTATCTCTTTCTCTCCCCTCTAGCCTTCTATCTAAATCTCTTATCACTCACTCTTCAAGAGTACCCTGTTGTAAAATGTGGAAGCCAGTCTCACAGCTGGTCTCCCACATAAGACTGTGTTTGCAATGGCTGTGCCATGCCCTGAAGATGGTATTCCATGGCCACCTTCTTATCTTCTGCTTTCTCTTCTGCTATATTCATGATATTCCCTGACTGTAGAGGGGGTGATATAAATGTCCTATTTAGGGTTGAGAACTTTCCTTTATTCTTGACACCTTGAACAGTGGTGGATCTGGAGCAAAGTCTTGGATCTCTGTATCCACCACTGTTCAGTGGATATAGATGTTTTAGTTAAGGCTGAGAATTGCGTTCATCTACAGCTCCAAACATAAATATTTAGAAAGCTTCTTGGTACCATGCCAGTTGAGCAAAACAACAGCAGTAATTCCTTCTGAGGGCCTATGAACTCCCAGCTATAGGTTTCTGAGGCATCTCACACCTGATAACATGGGAAGTTTGGTTTACTGTGCAAAGGTTTTGATTCCATGCCATAAAAACAAACAAACAAACAAACAAACAAACACAAACCAATAATGTTAATAATAAAAAAAAACACTCCAGGGGACAAGTGAGATGGCACAGAGGGTAAAGGCAGTTGCTATCATATCTAATGACCTCAAGTTGATTCCCTGTGATCACATGATTAAAGGAGATAACAGACTAACATACTCCATAAGTTGTCCTCAGACCATCACACATGAGCAGTAGCTTGTGTATGTAAGCAAACACACACACACACACACACAAAATGTAAACAGAATTTTTTTAATTAAAAAAAAAACTGAGATTCTGCATGTGAGAGAAAACAGGTGTTACAGTCTTAGAATCTGGCTTAATTTATTAGACATGATGGTCTCTAGTTACATTTTTCCTGACAATGATATCATTTCATTCTTATTTATGGGCTAATAATGCTCCAATATTTGTATACCTCATTTTGTTTATTCATGCATTCATTGGTGGGAACTATTGTAAATAGTGTCTCAATAAACATGGATGTACAAGTGTTTCTGTTGCATGGTGACTGATTCCAAGAGTGGTATAGCAGGATGATGTGCTAGGTTTTAGTTTCTAAGGGATTTCTACTGATTTCTGTACTGGCTGGGCTAATTTATAGTTCCAACAAAGAGCCATGGAAGCAAAAAGAGCATGGTATCAGCACAAAAATAAATCTGTACACCAATGGAATAAAGGGTCTAGAAACAAACCCATGCAGATACAGCCATCTGTTTTTCAATTAAGGCACCCAAAAACATGTTGAAGACTAGATAGCTTCTTTACTAAGTTGTGTGAGGCAAAATGGATATCCACATATTGAAGGCTGAAACTAGATCCTTATCTCTCACATTGTATACAAAAGCATCCATTTTAAATGGATCAAGTTCTTAATGTAAGACTTGAAACTTTGACAACAGTAGAGGAAATCATGGAGAAAACACCTAACTCTAGATGCAATGGCTTCTTGAATAGGAAAATAGGTTAAAAAAAATAACAGCAAAGATTGACAAATGGGTATTCAAAAACTTAAAAGCTTCTGAACATCATAGGAAACATCATTAGCAGAATGAAGAGATATCCTGAAGAACAGGAGGAAAAATTCTTTGCCAGCTATTCATCTGATAAGGAATTAATATCCATGAACTAAAATATCATTTTATTTTTCATAGGAATTACTTTAATGCATATGCGCCCAGAAGTCATGTTTATGAAGAAAAAGGTACATGAATTTAATTTTTAAAACTTCAGGAGTGCTATGGACAAGAGCACTATTAAAATAAAATTGGATTGGGAGGTAATATTACCAATATATTCAACAAGGAAGAGATTGACATTCAAAGTGCAGAAAGAGCTGACCTGATAATAACCAAATAGTAGAAGATGCAAACATAAAAATTAAACATTTTGTATAAAATAAACTCATAAGTGCAATAAGATTGAGAAAAGACTTTATGAAAATGTAAATGATTAAAAAATGGATGGTATTGTTGATGCCCAAGGTTAGCAGAACTTCTAAAGTTGAAGTACTTTGGACTCTGCTGGGGAAAGGCTGCTTTCATACACCTCTATGGGAGTGTCAATTATTGTTAATTAGAAGACAGTTTGGCAATATCTATTGAGATTAAAATTGCATACACCCTATTGCCAATGATTTCATTTCTAGATACACCCATGTCAAGCACATGTGTGAACAAAGAGACATGAGTACAATATTAGTACACCATTGTTTATAATTTTGAAAATAAACCTGAATGCCCACCAGAGGGTGAGTCACTATATAAAGTTTAGCATAAACCTATCATAGAATTGTATAAGCAATTGAAATGAATGAATGAACTTTATTCAACAAAAACTGTATAATGCAGAACAAGAAGTGTAGCAAGACACCTTTTAGATAGAAATGTGCACAAAATGTTAAATATTTGCATATAAAAATTTCTTGTAGGTACCTGGGAAGAACCAAGCTTTGTCAGGTAGTGGTGGGGCATGCCTTTAACCCCAGCACTCGGGAGGCAGAGGCAGAAGGATCTCTGTGAGTTTGAGGCCACTCTAATCTCCAGAGTGAGTTCCAGGACAGCCAGGGCTATGCAGAGAAACCCTGTCTCAAAAAAAAGAACCAAGCTTGGCTTTGCAGTGAGACAGGGTTAGTTATATTTGAGATGAAATCAGAGGAGGCTGTACCTTTAGCCATAAATATTTCAATTAAAAGGGAAGAATGTATTTCTTCATTATTTCAAAACTAAATTAAAAATCATTTTTATTCACGTGGGTATGTATTTGATGAAATAATTTATTACATGAATTAATAATGATTTGTACAGTAATTGGTATGCATTTGGTTAATACAAGTTAAGATAATTTGATATGAATTTATTCACAGCAGGAAACTGGCTCATTTTGTTAGGCATGCATATTTATGTACCGTGCCTGTAATGAAAAATAAGAAAACATATTAATATTATTTTAAAGGATGGGCTTTTGTGTTTTCTCCTTAAATCTCAGCTTCCACTGCACCAACCAATTTGTCTTTGCTTCTATTTCCAAAAGGCTTCCTTGAATGGCAAAGCTATAGCAGGTGCCTTCTTATTTGAAGTTTACACTCGTTGATCACATAAGATTGAGAACCATTCAGCCATTTGAGATTCTTCTGTTGAGAATTCTCTGTTAAGCTCTGTAGCCCATTTTTTAATTGAATTGTTCAGTATTTTGATGTCTAGCTTTTTGAGTTCTTTATATATTTTGGAGATCAGCCCTGTGTCAGATGTGGGTTTGGTGAATATATCATCTTGAGTGAGGTAACCCAGAATCAAAAGGACAAACATAGTATGTACTCACTCATAAGTGGATACTAAATGGGAGGGAAGGGATGGCCAGACTGCAACCCACAACTCCAGGGAGGCTAGCTAACAGGGAAAGACCCTAGGAGGGACACATGGATGATCCTGTGAAGGAGAAGTGGATGAGATCTACATGAGTGGACTGGGTGGGATGGGGGGTGGTAGAGGGTGAGGAGTGGGGGATGAGAACATAGGGAAATGGGAGGGTCAAGCTGGAACAGGAACAGAGTGGGAGGGCAGGGAGGAAGACACCATGATAGATGAGGACATCATGGGAATAGGAAGAGGCACGGTGCTGGGGAGGCTCTTAGGAATCCACAAGGTTGACCCCACCTTGGTCTACTGGCAGTGGTCCAGAGGGTGCCTGGACCGGTCTACTCTGGTGACCAGCCTAGCAAATAACCTAGATGCCATCATAGAGCCTTTGTCCAGTGACAGATGGAGGCAGATACAGAGGTCCACCGCCAGGCACTAGACTGAGCTCCAGGAATCCAATTGATGAGAGAGGAGGCATTCTGCAGGCAAGGGATGTTGAGATCATGATGGGAGGATGTGCAGAGATGACCGGCCACACTAGTGGAAGCCCATGAACTGTGGACTGGTGGCTGTGGAGCCCCCATGGGACTGGACTAGGCCCTCTGGATATGGAAGATGGTTGTTTGGCTCGAACTGTTTGGGGGGCACCAAGGCAGGGGGATCGGGACCTGTCCCTGGTCTATGGGCAGGCTTCTGGAATCTGGTTCCTGTGGTGTGACACCTTGCACAGCCTTGGTGCAGTGGGAAGGGGCTTGGACCTGCCTAGGCTCAGTGTGCTGGGCTCTGCTGACTCCCCATGGGAGACCTCGATTTGAGGGATGTGGGGTTGCGGGGTGGCTTGGGAAAGAGGACTGGGGGGTGGGAGGAGGGAGGAGGGGGGTCTATGGATAGCATGTGGAGTGAGTAGAAAATTTCTTAATAAAGAAAAATGAAAAAAAAAATTAGGTAAACTAATGAAAAAAAAAGATTGAGAACCATTTTCCTAAAACTAAAAATTGTGTGATCAGCCCTGTGGAAGGCTGATGTATCTGGCCTCCTTGTGCGAGTGGTGCTCTCACAGTTCTGGAATAATAAGGCACTGGCAGAAAGGTTTGGGCTGTCCACTAGAGGATCTTAGTGTCGCTTTCAGTTGTGACGTTCTGTTAAAAGCAATCCTTGAGGGGGAGCAATCCTTGAGAGGGAGCAATCTTGAGAGGGAGCAATCCTTAAAAGGGGAGCAATCCTTGAGAGAAGAGCAATCTTTGAAGGGGGAGCAATCCTTGAGGGGGAGCAATCCCTGAAGGGGGAGCAATCCTTGAAGGGGAGCAATCCTTGAAGGGGAGCAATCCTTGAGGGGGAGCAATCCTTGAGGGGGAGCAATCCTTGAAGGGGGAACAATCCTTGAAGGGGGAGCAATCCTTGAGGGGGAGCAATCCTTGAAGGGGGAGCAATCCTTGAAGGGGGAGCAATCCTTGAGGGGGAGCAATCCTTGAAGGGGAGCAATCCTTAAGCAGCAATTGTGTATGCATGAAGCAATCCTTGAAACTTTTATATTGTTCCTCCCCTTTTCTTTTTTTTAGTTAAGATTTTTTTCATTCATTTTACACACCAATCAAAGATCCCCCTCTTCCCTCCTCCCACCCCACAAGCCTCCCCTCCCAACCCATGCCCCACTCTCTTCCACCAGAAGGCAAGGCCTCCCATGTGGTGTTCCTCCCCTCTTCAAATGACTAAAACAAACACAAAACCAAAGTTGGTTATTACTTTCCATAATTCATAGAATAACTAATTTCCAAAGTCAATATAATGCTCTGTGGAATAATCCATGTACAGTCCTCTGTCCCTGTCTGATTCATCATAGCATACAATATTTAAAACAGCAACTGGAGTCTCTAATAGAGAAAGAGGGGCCTGTGGTTTTTCAGTGTTTTGGAAAACTGTGATCAATTTTGAAGTAGTTAATAGTTAGGGCTGGAAAGCTCTTTGAATTCTGAAAAAAGTAGTTGGAAAAAAAATCAGTGAATTAACTCTGTCCAAAACCAGGGCAGTGATAGGTACAAAACATTAGTTTCCTGAAAATCTGGCCTTGTATTTCTCATATTTTTTCTCCTCCCCTCACCAAGAAGTGGGTCCAGGCCTAGAGGGCCAAGTAAAAACCTAGTGAAATGACAAAGAATAGAGTGCCCACTTTAAAGTGCTTACGAAAACTGTGTATGGTCGTGTTTCTAGAAACATGTTCCTGTGGCCCAAGTGGAGACAAAACTACGTTCCCCACAGTAGTAACATTCTGTTTACCTTTTCCATGCTGACACTCTTACAAGTTCAGTTCAGTTGATCACAAGGAATGCCACGCAGAAATAGATACCAGAGTTTTCTTCTACTAATCCAGATACCAATGAAATTTGCAAAAAAAAAAAAAAAAAAAGTGAAACATAGCTACTATTCTCTGTAGTTTTTAGAAAATGCCTATTATTTTTATAAAAATAAGCTGTGCTGACATGTCATACACTTGTTTATGTGAGACACAGCCTTGGGGAATTCAGACTGGGATTAAAGTCCAGATCCTCCTTTAGCCTCCCGAGTACCAGAATCACAGATGAACACCACTGCACTTGGGTGATTTAGAATAATTCCTAAAGGAATTAATGTTTCATAGTTTTTTCTATTCTAATCTCTAATATGGAGAATATTGGTAGATGATGTAATTCATGTAAATAAAGCCCTTTGGGAGCCTTAGTAATTCTTAAGTGCAACAGAGGTTTATGACAGAAAAATCTTGAGAATTATTTTTCTGGGAAAATAACTGCTTATTAAGTGAATAAAAATATGGAAAAATCATGGTTTATTTTCACCATGGAGAGAGTTATCAAACTTAATTGTTTGATTCGATGAAAAGCATTTAATTTTCTTTTTCACTCAGTAATGTAGTGAGGTAATGTCCTTTATAATCCTATCCTTGAGTGAGAAAGCTGACAAGAGCCAAGTCCCTAGGAGAAAACTGACTGCATCATCAGAAGCGTGGTGACTGGCATCAGGAGACCATGCCTTACAAAGTTAGGCCCCTTGGGCCTTATTCAATCCATTATTATTATTATTATTATTATTATTATTATTATTATTATTATTATTACATGCAAACACTTGGCTGTCTTCCAACATTTGATCTTCTTTTGTATCCCAGTGTTTTGCTAACATTTGACTGCTATCAGCAAAATAATCTAAACTTGAAATATGTTAATAAGTTGGACTCTACTTTCTTCTGCACCTTACCTCTGTTTGCTTGAGTGGCAGCACTTCCCCAGAGCCTTGGGGCAGAACTTAGAACAAGTTCCTTCTCTGTCTGGATATGTTCCATCTTTCTGGGAATGGTAACATGTGATTTGTTTTATATTTTAATGGCATTTTAAGAACAGTGTATGCTTATCTTATGCAAAAAGTTCTCAAGCAATACAGACAATTATAAAAAACAATAAATCACCACTAGTTACATATAAAATATTCAGTGTTAACTTTTGAAAAATATTACATTTTTCTTAGAATTTATACTGCTGGATGAAAAATAGACAAAACTGATTCAAAGTAGAGGAATCATTTTGCAGTTTTAACTAAAAATCTAACAGTTTTATAAAGTATCTGAAATTTTGTTCATATTAACTTGCTATAAAAGATAATAAAATTAAAATTAAGATATTTCCTTGCTATTGTTAGTAATGTCCATAAATCCTTTAAGAATAAAGGAAAATGGATATTAATGACAATAGCAAATTATCTTGAAAACTTAGATGATCCAATTTTACACCCGATCAACTGACTCTACAGTGAGTGTTGAAGACACGAGACTCATACTTCCCCCCCCTGCATCACCCATTCCCCTATTCATTATATGATCTTAACTTGTTTTAAGTTTTTTAAAATAACATTTTTATATCCTGAATTTAAAATTCACCTTTTTGACCATATCTTTTCTACTTCTGATTTTCTTTATTTTGATGCATGTGTGTGTTGCCTGATTAGTGTTGTGACATACATTTTAATTACATTTAAAAGTAATTCACATTGTTTTGGTTATTATTTTTTTCAGAAAATAATAAACTCTAGGAATGAGTAATGAGAACATTATATTTAGATGTTTCCAGAAAAAGACTATTGTTGATTTTAGTATGTTGTACTGATGCTCATTTTGCTTTGTTTTCTGAGGACTATTTCTTCAGATCATTGTGGGAAAATGAAATAAAGATTATAACAAAATATACTATTGTGTGCCAAATTACATGTAAACTCAAGTATTCCAGTGCATGTCCAAATACTCCTATTTTAATGTTACAGTTTATTATGAATATTGTTAGAACAAATTTGGGATGGAGACTGTAAAGTTTTGAGCAGGTAAAATCAGCTAAGCCTTAAAATTAGCTCTAATCTATTCAATTGAAAACATGGGTGATACGTACCTTGCATCATAACTGCAAATATACACAAAACTTAGTGTGGGATGGTTCTGGTGAATGTTTCTATTAAACAAAAATGTGACCTCAGCTAATCTTAAGGAGTCAAGTAGCCTATGATTATGTGATTAGGGGATTTCCAACAAGGGCTCTTTCAAAGATAAATAAGTAACCACAGACCAATCAAGTATTTTTTGCTTCTGCAGTTTGTCATATCTGTTCTGCCCTTTCCTAATTCATAACATGTTTCTTACTCAAATTATTTAAAATTTTGTTATGCATCAGTTTTTTCCTTAACAAAAGAAAAATATGCACAAAACAAAAATAACTTGATCAATCAATTAATCATTAAAGGCGAAACCTATAAAATCAATGTTTCAAAGGTCTTTTATTTGGTCCAGAAGTATTTTATAGTCTTGGATAATTCACCTCACTTAGATTTTGAATGAATGATAGACATGTTTTTTATGATTTAGGATAAAGTAGGCCAGTTTCAAGTGTGTCATATGTTCTTAAGGAGCACATTTGGAGGCTGCAGGTGGAAGTTGAGGATTTGGGAAAGAGATTGTTTATAGATTCCCCATGTCTTCCCCATGGTTGAGTGAACACAGTGTTGGTGTTGGGGAGACATTCAGATGTGATAGAAACTCAGTATCTAGTCCAAAGGGTGACTGCAACTACTCTACTGCCTAGCATGTCTGTCTATTATCTTTTAATTTCTAAACTTTGTTAAATGATTCATTTAAGTTAATTCAGTCAACTGATTTCATTAATTCATCAATTTCATCTATTCTTATAGGAATTCACTGATACCAGGATAAATTCATTCAGTCAAGCCAGAAATCTAGCTGATAATCTTAAATATCTTCTTCTCATTCCATTACTGTATCCCAGATAATCTCAAACTTTTTTTTAGAAATATGTCCAACATCCTGTCGTACTTTCATTCCATTCACTACAATTTTCCATCCAGATTTTGTAGCAGTCTATGAATTGTCCTCACAAATCTTCTCTTGTCCTTCTGCTATATTTTTTTCAAAGTGAAAATATGATCATGTGACATCAAAAATCCATTTGAAAATTGTTCATTGTTCATAACAGCTTAAGTTCTTAGCAAGGCTTCTCTGTGAAGCTCATTGTGATTCAGTCCTGGCCCAGTGCTCTGGCATCTCTTGCTTTGCTGCCACATAACTTACATCATTGCTATACTGGATTATTCTCATGTCCCTTTCAGTCACTGGGAACTTCCTTCCTTGGGGAAGTTACATGCACTTTCAGAAGTTCTTAGAGTTGTGGAACATGTAAGCCTGGACTGGCCAGTTCTAGAGACCAGCTGTAAATGTTACTCTTTTCCTTGAGGTTTTTTTTTTTTTTTCACACTGCTCTTATTTTATTGACCATATTTCTAACATTTTGTCTAGTCTCTGACACTTTTCAATAAGAAATTTTAGCCCAGATAGTTTCCATTTATTTCCATTTTCCAATTTCATCTAGGAGTCTAAAATTGTCTCCCAATTACACAGAAAATCTATGGATTTGCAGATGACTTTGATCTTATAGTAAAGTGGAGACACAGCTCTAACTTACAAATGCAATGCTAGAGCTCCAATCTACAAAGAACCTTGGCCTTTTACATACAGGTCAACAAGCATGAAATGTAACAGCCCACATTTTCAGAGCACTTTGGAGAAGGTAAGCACAAACTTAATTTTGAAGTAAGATGAGCAATACAGCATTTGTCTTGTTGCACATTATAGTTTCTCATTTATGGAAAGACCTTTAGGCTGTTCAAACAAATATCCATAACACAAATGAATTGTCTTACTGTTCTTGGACACACTAGCTGCCTTCCTTGAGGTTTTTAAAATCCCATTTCTTCACTTTAGTCAGGACTAGCTTTGGTCACCTTACAGCAGACTTTGTTCCTTTAGTGTGGTTACTCTAGTGCTCTCCACAGCATTCATATCTGTTGTTTCATTGCATTTTGGTCTCCTGGGTATACATACATTAACTATGAAAAGACAGAGACAGTGTCTTTCTCATATTTGTAACTTCAATACCAAGGATAATGCCTGTCAATGAAGTTGTTATTAACTTCTTCCCAAGAATAGATGAGTGAATGAATGACCCCAATGTCACATTGACAACACCCACATTATCTAGATCATCTGTATTCTGTCATCAAAGTAATCAGAGAGGGATTGCTGACCAACCTAGCCCACATTCTTGGGTTTCTAGTTGAAGGAGAGCTGTAGAAATGAGTACTTTGTCACACATAGGTGGAGCTCAACCACCTGTTCTTTCAGGCTTGGCTAGCTAAGCCTGACAAAACTTGTCAGGAAGGTTTTAGTAAGGATGAAGCAAGGACTTAGAAGGAAACTAACAGTAAAGCTGTTGGAAATCAAGGTTATTGATTATCCTCCTAATCCCCAAATATTCAAATCTAGAATTTGTGTGGTGCAGAACCCTTGTCCAGCATCTGAAATTACACCAATTAGAAGTAATTTCACATTGTCATGCATTCTTAAATGCTACTTGGAGTAAATTAATTTAGATGACATGCGATTTTGTTTATTGGTTGATTGGTTATTAACATATCCATGCAACTTAGCAATGCAGCAGACAATATTAGAGCTGACAAAAATCTCATCTTGAGAATTTGACAAAGAAGGGTGGAACTACTGTCTTATTAGAGCTCTTTTGACAAAAGGAAATAGTGATACTTTAACATTTAAAATGTAAAACTCTACAAGGTGGGTATCTATCTATCTATCTATCTATCTATCTATCTATCTATCTATCTATCATCTATCTATCTATCACCTATCTATCTATCTATCTCTATCTATCTATCTATCTATCTATCTATCTATCTATCTATCTATCTCTATCTATCTATCTATCTACTCATCTATCTACTCATCTATCTATCTATCTATCTATCTATCTATCTATCTATCTACCTATCTATCCACATACTCACTTATTTATTATATCTATGTGTTCTAATTGGGAAATGTAAATTGATGCTTAGGGGAAAGATGGTAAGAAAAAACCAACAATTGATGCATGCTGTCTGTGTGTTAAAGTCTTGTGTTAAGTACTGTGGTGATGTAGAGGACATCTGGGCTTCTGAGTGACTAGGGTGTGTGACTTTAGATTTCTACATCGTGCTTGTGTGGATTAAATTTTAATCTTTATGATTGTCAATTTTGCCTATAGATTATACACATTTGACATGCAAGGTTGTTTTAGAGAAAGTGCCTGAAATAGTGAATGGGAATTGAATATATTTTGATTTTATTTTCATCCATAGTGGAATAAATAACACAAATACTGAATGTTTTGCCTCAATCTGGGAAGCTGCCTCTCCTATGTCACTTATGTCTGTGTTATTAAGGCCTGACTTCAGCCATTCCTTAAAGACTTTATCCTATAAATAGTCAGTGGAAACAGAGACATATTGGAGTAGTTTGGAAACAGAAGGTGATTCTCCCACTCACCCCACCAAAAAAAACATTTCTAGTCAATTCAGAATAAAGCCTTCCTTGGACAGTAAATGAAGGGAGAAAAAGGACTAGGTGTGGTTGATTTTTTCCTTCTTTTTTTTTTGAATTTATTTTATTTTATTTTACAATATAATTCAACTTTACATATCAGCCATAGATTCCCCCATTCTCCCCCCTCCCGCCTCGCCCCCCTCCCCCCGGCCCACCCCCCATTTCCATCTCCTCCAGGGCAAAGACTCCCCCGAGGATTGAGATCAACCTGGTGGACTCAGTCCAGGCAGGTCTAGTCCCCTCCTCCCAGGCTGAGCCAAGCGACCCTGCATAAGCCCCAGGTTTCAAACAGCCAATTCATGCACTGAGCACAGGACCCAGTCCAACTGCCTGGATGCCTCCCAAATAGATCGAGCCAATCAACTGTCTCACCCATTCAGAGGGCCTGATCCAGTTGGGGGCCCCTCAGCCATTGGTTCACAGTTCATGTGTTTCCATTCGTTTGGCCACTTGTCCCTGTATTCCATCCATCCCTGGTCCCAACAACTCTTGTTCTCATAAACCCTCTTCCTTCTTGCCAATTGGACTCCAGGAGCTACACCCGGGGCCTGACCGTGGATATCTGCATCCAGTTCCCTCAGTCATTGGATGGGGTTTCTAGCTCGACAATTAGGGTGTTTGGCCATCCTATCACCACAGTAGGTCAGTTCAGGCTGTTTCGCTACCATTGCCAGCAGTCTATTGTGGGGGCATCTTTGTGGATTTCTGTGGGCCTCTCTAGCACTTTACTTCTTCCTATTCTCATGTGGTCTTCATTTACCATGAACATTCCTTGTGTTCCCTCTCTGTTGAATGGATAAATAAACTGTGGTACATATACACAATGGAATACTACTCAGCAGAGAAAAACAATGACATCATGAGGTTTGCAGGCAAATGGATGGATCTAGAAAAAATCCTCCTGAGTGAGGTAACCCAGACTCAGAGAGACAAACATAGTATGTACCCACTCATAGGAGAATACTAGTTGTGGAACAAGGATGACTGGATGGCTACTCACAACACCAGGGAGGTTACCTGGAAAACAGGACCCTAAGAAAGACACGGGGATCGCCCAATGACGGAGAAATGGATGAGATCTACATGAACAGTCTGGATGTGAGTAGGGGTAATGAGGGGCGAGGGTTGAGGGAAGGAGAACTTGGGGGAGCGGGAGATCCCAACTGGATTTTTTTCCTTCTTTTGACTCTGCATTATTAGCTTCTGAGTATGTTACTGCTATTAGTTGCCCAGAGGGAGAAGAAAAATGTACACCTGACCCCTTGGCATGGAGTTATGTTTGTAGAAATAAAAAGAGAGAAAATATATTCAGATGAAAAGTTTATTGTCAAATTTTAATCCAATACAATTTTCTGATTCTTCTAGGTAGGAAATCATGACAATAAATTCAATAGTAATACAGAGTTCCAGTGGTGACACAAAAGATAAAAGTATTCTGAATCCACCCAGGAAACAATCAAATTCTTTGTTCAGGACACGGAATGTGTTATACTATTGCTAGAAAAATTGTGACTCCAAAACTATATCCTTTGCTTCTTGGATAAGTTTTTAATCAAAAAATTACAACAGCATGTGGAAAATCCAAATACTTATCTCAGAGAAGTTTTAAATATTCATTTTAATTCCCAAACACCAAAATCATACATTTTAATCTTGTATTTCTGAATACAGTTCCAATACTTTTTACTTTGTTTACTTTCTTCTGTCCAAGAAGCTCAGTGTCTCTGGAGTCCTATAAAAAGATCTTGCACCAAACAACATCAAAATAGCAGTACAGTTAATATGAAAGAATATACCACCTACTGCCCAAATGAGGAATCATGTTGAATGTCTTATTATCTTATCTTATTGTGCATCTATTTTTTCTGTGATTTAGTTCTTATCTTGTTTTATCATATTTTATACTGGCTTCTCAATAAAAATAATGGTATCTTTGTTCTTGGACATATGTGTAAAGTGGAGTGTTGCTATCTACATAGGCAGAACCTATGTTCATTTCCCCCTTTTCATGGTAACCTCTGGATTCAGAGTCTCTTGTCTCCTTGTCATCTACATATTGACTATAATTTCTGATGGTCCCTAATGGATTATAACCTGGCTCCTTTCCTAGTCTTCCCTCACCAAATGTGGTTACACTTGGTAAATATTTACACTCTTCAATTCCCATACAGTATAGGCTCTGAAGAGAGTTATTGGGAGAAGATCTTAGATTTGCATATCTGCTGTCACTTGACAGCTGGTAGCTGTCACTTGATTGGCCATGGCTATACACTCGCCTTTTATTGGTGCCGAATTCAGATTGATTTCCAATTGAATTGGATTCTGAATGTTCCTGAAATGATGTATATTGACTATGGCCGAAACCAGATTGGTCAATTGGCTGGCTTAGAGTAGTTTCTTCTTTTCCTTTTATACTATATCCATATTTAGTATCATAGTCATTTGAATGTTCAAGTGTTACTAAAGATTGGGGATGATTAGATACTACATTTCCAGTTGTACTAGAATCAGTCAGATTGTAGTGGTCAACTGAATGCCCATGATTAGTGTCAGACTCTCTGTATTTTAAAACCAGTCCTCCCATTCCTTCATTTCCTTTGGATCCTGCATGGTGAGAAAGAGAGAAAGACTGCCTATATGTTGACACTTGCGTACTTGCAGCTCTATGAGATGACCTCAGAGGACTAGAATTGCGGCTGCTAGTTCTGCTGCTTCCAGAAGGTCCATAGCCTGACTGGCCATAGTCATACTCTGCAGAGCCATAGCTGCCATGTCTCAGGTGCTGACTAGAATCATACTGGTGTCTAGAACTAGGTGATCGAAAACTCTTTGTTCCAGAGTGCCTTTGAGGAGACCTCTGTCTTCGATGAGCTGGAGACTCAGACTCTCCATGCTGAACTCCACCATGACCTTGAGAGGATCCAGAATACCTCCTGGAAACTACTGAGTGTTGTTCACCCTCACTGGAATCAGGATGAACAGGTGGCCCTCTGGGACTTCTCCCAGAACCTGAATGTGAGGGCTCTTGATGTCCAGACTGAGGCTGTCTAGTGCTGTCCCTAGACTGCCTTTGAGGGTGTCCCTTTGTTCCATGAACTGGGGACCCAGACTCTCCATGCTGAACTCCACCATGACCTTGAGTGGATCCTGAGTGTCTGTGTGAGACTACTGAGTGTTCCTCACCCTCACTGGACTCAGAATGAACAGGAGCCCCTCTGGGACTTCTGGCAGACACTGAATGTGAGGGCTGCTGATGTCCAGACTGAGGCTGTCTAGTGCTGTCCCTAGACTGCCTTTCAGGATGTCCCTGTGGTCCATGACCTGGGGACCCAGATTCTCCATGCTGACCTCCACCATGACCTTGAGTGGATCCTGAGTGTCTCCTGGAAACTACTGAGTGTTGTTCACCCTCACTGGATTCAGGATGAACGGGTGTACGTCTGGGACTTCTCCCAGAACCTGAATGTGAGGGCTCTTGATGTCCAGACTGAGGCTGTCTAGTGCTGTCCCTAGACTGTCTTTGAGGATGTCCCTGTCTTTCATGAACATGGGACCCAGACTCTCCATGCTGAACTCCACCATGACCTTGAGTGGATCCTGAGTGTCTCCTGGAAACTACAGAGTGTTCCTCATCCTCACTGGACTCAGAATGAACAGGAGCCCCTCTGGGACTTCTGCCAGAGGGCTGCTGATGTCCAGACTGAGGCTGTCTAGAGCTGTCCCTAGACTGCCTTTGTGGATGTCCCTGTGGTCCATGACCTGGGGACCCAGACTCTCCATGCTGAACTCCACCATGACCTTGAGTGGATCCTGAGTGTCTGTGTGAGACTACTGAATGTTCCTCACCCTCACTGGACTCAGAATGAACAGGTGTGCCTCTGGGACTTCTGCCAGACCCTGAATGTGAGGGCTGCTGGTGTCCAGACTGAGGCTGTCTAGTGCTGTCCCTAGACTGTCTTTGAGGATGTCCCTGTCTTTCATGACTTGGGGACCTAGACTCTCCCTGCTGAACTCCACCATGACCTTGAGTGGATCCTGAGTGTCTGTGTGAGACTACTGAGTGTTCCTCACCCTCACTGGACTCAGGATGAACAGGTGCCCCTCTGGGACTTCTGCCAGACCCTGAATGTGAAGGCTGCTGATGTCCAGACTGAGGCTGTCTAGTGCTGTCCCTAGACTGCCTTTGTGGATGTCCCTGTGGTCCACGACCTGGGGACCCAGACTCTCCATGCTGACCTCTACCATGACCTTGAGTGGATCCTGAGTGTCTCCTGGAAACTACTGAGTGTTCCTCACCCTCACTGGACTCAGGATGAACAGGTGTAC